>BJBW01007292.1:0-55996 GCA_004320125.1 Scolopax mira
TGCAACCACTGTATTTATGCCTCAGCCTTTGAACTCATTGCTTTATTTCCATGACATGTGACAGAAGACCAGAAGTTACAAGGTTCCTGAAAACAGGTAGTTGGATAGTGGAGAAAAAAACCAAAAAAGCTACACCAGGAGTTTACGAAGACACCAGAGGATTCTCAGCCCTTATAAAGTTTTACTGCAGGAGAAAGTTCAGTCAGAGCTCATATCTCTTTTTTGACATTACAATGACTAAGCTGTGAGACTACAGGAGATTTCATCCTTATGCTTACAGTTATACTTATGAATTAGGTAGAACCCATCATCATTGCCTGAGAGGAGGATACTAATCAGGGGCACCATACTTATGAAGAGTCCATATTAATAACACTCTTCTGGTCCATTCGCGTTCAGGATCTTCATAACTTTCAGAGTTTTCATGGTATTTGTTGATTCAAGATACCTAAAATGGGACTATGAGAGTTGCCTTCACTAAATTTAAGACATCCATCATGTGTTGGTTTCCAATTGGATAAGCACAACCTTCATTGAGTGTCTTCACAGTGCGTGTTCAGGATATAGCGTCTGGCGTGTTATTCACCTTGCGTGTATTAGTGGCAGGATGCTGGGATCTACTTTTACAGTTGTTGATTTTGGGTTTTTTATTTGAAAGGAATGTTGTAATGTTCATAAATATAATGTAATATTCTTATCTTTTGAAAAAATATTAAGTTGTCTATGACGTATCTGTGACTTGACAAACAGAAGCAGCTCTTCAGAATTGTTGAAATACTGATACTTCTGCTCTACTTGTGGTCCAGCTTTCCTTAGAGGAAAAAATCAGTTCAAGCAGTTACTCAGTAGTGTCACAGAGCAAAAGTAATGAAAGAATGCTAGTTCTCAACTTCCAGAAACTATTGAAAATATTTTTAAAAACTGACACGGGAAAAAGAGCTTCTGTGAATCTCTTATGATTATTTAAATTTGGTTATCACTGAGAGAAAAAGAAAAGTAATTTCTAGAGTACTAGTATTTCTTTTCACCTCTGGACCGTAAAAGTGTCAGCAAGAGAGGTTTTCTTGCCATTCACCCCAAAATAGTGGTTTACACTGATAGAGAATGATAAAGAGAGATCCAGATGTGGTTTAAAGTTTAAAACATGTTCTGATAACCTTTGTATATCTGAGGCAGATTTTTCTGATTTCCTGTTGATGGCAGTAAAAAGAGCATATGTAGATTTTCTTCAAATTGCTCTTTTTTTTTTTTTTAAATTTACATTTGAGTTAAATCTTTAAAAAAAGTATTTTTCTCCTGTATCTGAATACAGGCTTCTTCTAAGTGGATATCCTGGCCATTACTCATCTATTTTATTAAAATATATTACCCTTACAGTTACACATTTGGTTTGTACTTCTTTATCCTCACACGTTGGTTCTCATATCTCTTTCCAGAGAGCCAAACGCATTATTAACGGTTGGGTTGCTTCAGGACATAAGGAAGCACATGAGCTTGCTGGTAGAGTTCCTGCCAAAGGAAGAATTGAAGCTATGGGATTAAATGCATCCTTAAGAGGAGGAGAAGGATGATGATTCTACAACTGAACTACTTATTGTAGTCTAACATGTTGATGACAAAAAAACCCCCACACCCAAAGAAATTAAAAAAAAAAAAAAAGACTGTACCTTATGTCCACTTAGTGAGTTTGGAAATCACTGGAGACCGTTTTCCTGTATTACTTAAGGCCATAGCAGGGTGCAGCAGCTTTGGGGTAATTCCTGGAGAAACCTGTCATGATTTGGAGCTAGGGGTGTAGCAGGAACTTTTATAGATATGTTGTGAGGACTTTCTTATGCACTTATAAAGAGGGAGCATTATGAATAGCTTTTGGTCAGTTTAGACTGTATTCAGATCTTGCTTGCAGATGTGATTAAATTGCTTCCACCTGATGGGGAAACGCTGGAGTGGGAATTGGTGAAAGCAAACATTGCAAATTCAAGGCTTTAAGAGCAACTCTGAAGCAGACATGAAATCTGAAAACAATAGATCCTACAAAAGGTGAAAGTTACTGAAGTCAAATAGAAAAGAATAGAGAGTCATGTGGTTTTGTCTTAGCATTTATGTTCTGTCACCCATATTGTTGCAGCATTCCGTGAAGTATACTTTGGGTGAGAAAGCTATTATTTGGTAGCAATCATTTCAAATGCAACTGGAAGGTCTCCAGTGAACCTGTACTGGTGCTGAATGAGGTATATATAGGAAGGTATATTACAAACAGATGTAAATACATCTTTAATTTACTTCTTGGTTATGAGAGCGATAAGACTGAAATAAAGGCTGCAACGGGGCAAACGAGAACTTACCTGAAGATTCCAGGATGTAGCTGTTGTGACTCGTCAGCTGAAATCCACTGCAGCTGCTTATTGTCCCCAAAGAGGAATTACCCAGTGGCTGTTGAACAGTGTATACAACTTGGGCTTGATTTCAGTCAAATCCTCACAGGAGTTGTCACACTGTGGAGCAGTCTACATCCACAGTCAGCACTAGTTGTCAATTCTGTTGCCAGCTTTATAAAGAGGGACTGAAGATGAGTGAAGTATTTTTTCTCTTCTTCTTCTTCTATGGTTAATTTTTTCAATTCAGTGACTAGTTGTAGCAAAGTTATAGAGAAGTGTGCGATGTTACTACTGAAGTGCTTGGTTTTCCAGAATTGACTGGAAAGTGGTCCATTTCATTTGGTCTTTTGCCTCATTCCCTGGCCATTAGTACCACGTGCAAGTTTACAGCAGGTATTTCATCTACAGGACCTGTATTGTAGTAAGATAAGTCAAGATTTTGTGTGAGTTTAGAAGATGTGGTTCTTTCTGATTATATCAGCATAAATAAGTGTTTATGGACTTGCTTCTGGTGGTAATCATTGTGGTAAGAAAATATTTCTAAACCACTTAGAGCTTTACAGCTGTGAAGTGCTTGTGAGGTCAAAAATAGTATTTACAGGTGGCAAAACAGGGAAAATCAGAGGAGATGGTTCATGATTCTTTATTCCCTCAGAGTAGTGAGGAAACTAGCTCCTATTCTCCTTTTGTAGAAAACTTAGCCTTTCTCTTACTGTTCCCTACAGCTGAGTTGGTATTGTTCATCTCTTTGAAAAATACCAGGTTTTAATAATAGTGTATACATGAAAGAAGTTTGAATTTAAAAGTAAGCTCTGTAACGAAGCATAGCTAACATTACTACGGCTTTTGTAGAGAATGTGAGCATGTTGCCCAAGGTAAGTATCCAGTCTTGCAAAGTACTCCTAATTAACTTGATTAAGAGTATCTTGTTTTATATAACATCTACTGTTGGGCTTGATATAATGAGGAGATCATGGCCTGGATAAAGTTGCATATGCTTTTATTAGTTGAAAAAAATTAAAATATATATTAATATATTCCCAGTAACATGGCATGGAAAAAGAAATAACCTTTAGAGGTTGTGTTGATTGCTAGTGCTTTGTCTTATGCAAGTCTGACCTGTTAGAGGATTAAATTAAACAGGGCATATATACTATGCTTTGAATTCAGGGATCAATTTCAAAACAAAATTGTAAGAATGTCTGGAAGATGGTATACTCAAGATGGGGACACAGCTCCGTTACATTATTTTTTAGTAGAGTAAAATCCTAGTGTGGCACAAAATACAGCAACTGTGTGAATGATAGTATTTAGTGTTTTTTGTTTGTTTGTTTTTTTGCCATCACAGTTTCAAAGAACGTTTGAATCTTTAAGAAATGTATCCAGTAAATCTGATCTACAGCAAACCTACCAGAAGTTTCGAAAGGATCTGGAAAATCTTGATTACTTAGCATACAAACGTCAGCAGGTAAGAACATGAAAGCTTGTGAGGAAGACACAGAATACTGTGCATAAACAGGGTAGGTGATAAAACTGATGAGTTTGATGGAGTTAGTGTTCTATCAGTAGGGTTTTATGCTTTCTGTAATGTCATTGTGTAAGCCACTAGGAGGAGTGACAATTCTATTTAATGCACCAGATGTTGGACTGCATGGATTTTGATTTCTCAACAGAGAGGTAAGTAAAGCAAGTAAGTGAGACTTAGCAGACTATTAAACTTTGCATTAACACATAATGTTTTTTAATTAAAGGGCATAAAATATTGTTTGTATTTTTTAACTTGAAAAATGAGCTAAATCCACGTAAGTTAATGGAGTCAAGTATTGACTGTGCATACAAACCACTTATTTTTTTTTCTCCTTTAGAATTGAATTTACAAGGCTAGATTGCATAAAACATTGAAATGTGCTCAGTCTTTGACTCATGCTTGCAAGATTGAGGTTAAATCGAATTGTTAACATGTATTTAATGTTGGACATAGTTATGCATGACTTCTGTGAAAATGTCAGCTTTTGTAATAGGTCTTTGCTTCTGTTTTGTGTTCTTGGTAAAATAACACTGTCTCTTTCTGAGCATTCTGATGAAATGCTCTAACATTGCTATGTGTAGGTTGTTTTGGTTTATATTTCTCTGAATTCTGTCGCTTGGTGTCAGTGTTGTCAAACACTTCATTTGCTTGGGGGCAGATCACTTACAGTTGTTTGTATCAGGTAATTGATTAGATAGTTAAAAATTAGGAAAGGGCTCAGGGACAGATGGTATCTGAACACATGAATATTTGATTCTTGAGATAGGGAGGTCGGGGAGCAATTGGCTTGGGTGAGCTTCAGTGTGGTGGGAGCTGTTATTCTGGTAGCACCATAGAATACTTCTTTGTGCTCTCTGACACGGGGCTGCCAGCAACCAAAAGACAATGTTTTAACTGGCAACTAATGTGGGTTTATGTTATCTGATCTCATAATTATGTCAAACATAATAAATGTCACATCTGCAAGGGCTCAGAGAGTGTTTCTGAGCCAGGGAAGTGTAAATTCTATAATTGCTTCTCAGGGTATCATCACACTGTATTGGGAGTAGCTTTCTCTAGCATGAATTCTCACTCTTGGCTTTGCAAAATTCCTTTTTAGTTCAAGTGATATATGTCTGGTTCTCGAGCAGACTCTGAGAATACTTCAATAGCGTATTTCATTTCACTTTGGCCAGGCATCTTTTTTCCTGTTTTCTGATCCTGACTGTCTTTTCCCATTGCATTACTTTGCACTATCAAACCATTTAGAGAATCTCAACATCCTTGTTTAATATCAAGCATGCATATAGCTCCCTGTGCTGTTTCTGCTGTATATTTAACTCTGTGGACAGAAGCTTTTACATTTGGAGGTACTAACGTTGTATTAGGTGTAAAATAACTTACTGCTTTTAATCACAGAATGTAAAATGGGCTATTCTGTCTTCTGTTCTTTAAATCTTTCTAAAATGTTATACAATGCTGTTCAGAAAACAAACTGGGCAAAGGCTGAATTATTATTAAAAACCCGAAGCAAAAACAAATGAGGGAGACTAGAGATGTTCTCTGTGTCTTAGTTAATTTGCACTGTATATTTGATCAGTAGTTTTATGGTTTTCTTGAGTAGTATTTTATCTGGTTTTGATACTGAGATTTTCATCTCAATAGAACTTGATTGGAGAATCTGTGGTGAGCGATTTGAAAAGCTGCCACATCTATTTATTATAGGAGATGCTTTGAATTGTGTCCTGCTTTGAAGTGAAAGTGATCTCTCTCTGAAAAGATTAAGATTTGGTTTGATTACTGTGCAAAAATCACAGATCTGGATCGGGACTGAAATTGTTCTGTGTATCTTTTTGTCTTTGTATCTGAGTTTGTGGAGCGTGCACATTTAATTGATAACGACTTATATGCTCTTTTATTAGATTAAGGGTATAGTCATAGCCACACTGGCAAAATGTTGAGTCACTACCATCTGTTTGGAGACAAACAATTGCATACAACATGAATATGAATCCATTCATTCTAGACTGTTTTATGTAGTCAAAGTAATGAATATTGCTTTTGAATGAAATATGGTTATCTGCTTCTGTCCTTATTTTTCAGACACGAGACATAAAGTGCAATATAGCAATGTAATTCTTCAGTGGTGAAGTTTACAGGACAGATGGGAAATTGAAACTGCTTTTTAAAGGATGTTTAAAATGACCCCACATTGACTCTGATTTATATAGACCAAACTTCTATGAGTGGTAGAAATATACAAGGCAATGTTTGGGATGATGGTTTACATTAATCCATTTTTAAGAGGCAATTTCCAGAATGGGTAGAAGGTCTTGAGTTTTCAGCTACCCAGCAGATTGTCAACAGAAACGTCTCTTAAAAATGGGCAGTGAGGTCAATAATTCAGTACAGGCTTGCTTTATACAAAATCTCCCGAGTTGTTAGCATATGTTGGTCAAACATCTCAGAGTTTTCAGATACTAATTTTGCAAATAGACTGAGTGTATGTATGAGCTGGCATGGAACTGGTGTGAGGGTGGCGAAATTCTTTAGTAATTACAGAGGAGGAAAATGGGAAGTTCTTGGAATTGGAGACGTGTGATTTTTCTCTCTATCATCTGGGAGATAGTTTGGCAATTCTTTTGTATTAAAACGAGCTTTTAATTTCTGTGATACTGTCATTTCTGAAATTTGACTAAAAAAGAATAGTTCCTTGCCATAATGAGTAGCCAAACTATTCTCTTGTTTTGTGACTTACTGGAATGTTTCCAGTAAGAGTTAAGTAAGCTTTACATTGAGCATTGTTTTGTATCAATCTAAATATTAACACATCTGCAATATGAATATTTACAGAGGAAACGACATAGGACAAAATGGTAAAGACCTTGGGGATAAGAGGGGCCTCAGTGATAGAACCCAACACTCTTCTTGGAATACTGTAGTAGGTGCTTTCTTTTTGCTTATATGCAGCCTTCTTCCTATCAAAGAGCAGTTGTCCATATATTGTTCAGCTGGAGCAGCGCTGGTTTAAGGCCATTCTTTACAATGTTCTTACTCTAAGGTCATTTTGGGCAACAGCTACAGCAAAAATGGAATTATAATCAAATTCAGTGGAATTTAGCACCTGTCAAACTGAAAAATTATCGCTGCTGCTGCTGTTCTTAGTGTTACCCATGCCTTTAGCATGCCTGCAGCAGTGCTGGCTGGAGTTCAAAGATGCTTAGTTTTTGCCTAGAAGTCTCCAGCAATGTGGTAATCTAATAGTTGACAGCAAAACTTACTTCATATACGAACGTACACAAAAGCAGTATCCTATTGCAAAGGTATGTTAATTGAAGGTTTCCTTATTTGATTTTGATTGTGTGCTGTTTGATTGTGCATTTGATTGTGTGTTAAAGGACTGAATCTAAGTGAAACCATTTTGGTTATTCCATTTTAAAATCTTTTGAGGATTGCTTCCTGGTGATGTATTTGGAAATGTTTTAGGAAGTTATGTTAGAAACTGAAGGAGTTATATCTGGTTGGTCAGTTCGGTCAAAACCACGACAAAGGGGGGGACAATAATTTACTTTGCTTATGGAAAAGAATGTTTCTAGGAGATAAACTGGTAAAGGGTTCTGCTCTTACTTCAGAGCAGTCCATTGTTATCAGTACTGCAGTTATCTTCATGATCATACAGGTCAAATTTACATTTTAAAATTCTGGATTTTGGAATGAAGACCTGTTTATACAGTCTGGTATGTAAAATGGTATTTCTTTTTGTTGAAATGGAGTAAGTGCACTTTTATTCTCTACCTTTGATTGTTCACTTTGCTTTTTAAGATGACACTGCGTTGAGCATGAGATTCCTTCACCAAAGCGCTCTACTCCAGAAACTGGAGCCAACGTTTCAAAAGAGATTATCACCTATCAACTGGCAGGTTTATTGTGTGACAAACACTTTAAAAAGATGCTGAAAATTGGAAGGGAGTTCAGGGTAGAGGTGAATTATTTGTTGACAAGAAAACAGGCATTATGATGGGAAACTTAAGGAGCTCAGTCATTGTAGTTTATCTGCAAAAGGTTATGGCTTGGAAGTATCGCAAATAAAGGCACTTACCTAAATTTTTATTCTAGTACACAGAAGTATGACAAGATCCAATAGGTAGAAGTCAGAAAAGTTCAAACCAGGAAGCAAATGAATGTTTTTGACAATTAACAACTGAAATGGCTTAGTTAAGCAATGTTTCGTGTACTGAACCTTTTGTAGTCTTTATATTCATAATCCATGCCTTTGTAAAAGATGTGCAGTAACTGAGATGCAAATCAAAGGGCAGAAATTATTATGTAAAGATTTAAGGCTTGTGCTATTAAGTGAATTTGAATGAGAATTCATAATATTTTTTTTGTAGACTTGAGAATGACTACACTTGGTTGTGTATCTGAGGGTAAAGGCAGAATTATGTCTTTTGAATTGCCATCCTGGATTAATAAATGGGTGCATTTGTTTACTTTTATATTTACCACTCTGTCACTGTCTATTCCTCTGCAGGGTTGGATGTATTGAGATCTTTTTTATGAATTTTCAAACAAGCCAAGCAATTCAGTTTAGAGTAATTTTAAGAATATGTAGGCATTTGATTCCCATAGGCTTTTCTGAAAATGCTTTATTTCCTTTCTTTAATATTTAGTCACACAGTATAAACTATAAAATGAGATTATAGGTTGTATTTCCAGTGTTCTAGCTTATTATCTACCTTTGATGTAAGAACAACTCTCTCTCTCATGCACTCTTGTGAGACCCCACCAGGAGTACTGTGTCCAGCTTTGGAGTCCTCAGCACAGGAAGGACATGGACCTGTGATGTTCTGGGTCATCTTTCATGACCCATTTCAGAGGTCTGGAGCACATCTCCTATAAAGACAGGCTGATAAAGAATTTTGAGTTTGTGCCATGGGCAGCTTGCAAGCACCACTGATTTTGTACCTGAACGTTTGATTGGGTGCCATGTATGTGTCCTATAGGAATTTTGATGTTTGGATATTTTATTTCAGTGGTATCTGATGGCTCAGATCAGAACCCGATTCTTTCAATAGACTAAAAAGTGATTTCTACCCTCCACCCCCCAAATGAAATATACTGGTTCTTCAGATGATATGTTTATTCTAATGTGGGACAAATCCAGAATTTGTGGAATGTAAATGAGATCAGAGTCTAAAGAGAATGGTACTTACTGATGCAGCAATAACTGATAATATGGCAATTACAGTATTAGGTACGTTGCTGCTGTTAGGCAGTAGTGCCCTGTCAAGGAGATAACCTGTGTTTTTATACAGCAGGTGTGAGGTGAGCCTTGAAAGGAATAAATCACTTGGGGTTAATAGTTTTTTTTATTTATCAGGAAAGTTTATTTAAAAAAAGCAAGTATTTGTCAAGTGTATTTTAACAGTTAACATCACAGATAAAGCAGAGTTACACAGTGTAACTGTGTTTCACATTGATGCTAGATGAAGCTTTCTTGTGTGCTGAGCTCCCCAGGCCACTTCTTAAAAAATAGTGATTCATTACCCTGATCTGAGTTAATAGCTGCTATTTACCCATGGCATCTTAATGAATTCCTGTCCCATAATGGTATGGTTAGTGAGAAACCTGTCTCTCCTTGCTGTTTCCATTTACTTGCATGTGCTGATCAAAAGCCTTGGCTATTGCCCAGCCAGGACCTTGTAGAGTGCAGCTTTAAGAGAGCTCAGATCTAGAGCTCTAGTTGTAATCGAGGACGTAAGAAGGAAGGTGGAAGAAGGAAATATTGTGAAAAAGAGAGAGGAAGAATTTCAGTGATGAAGCAGAGAAGGTTCCTTTAATTTCACTCTGCTGCTCCTGCTCTCCAGCAACACTTCACTGGGCACTTAAGTACAAATAGTAAAAAATGTCATTTTCAGATAGCATGCTCTCTTTGGAAGCAATAGAAACTTTCAGTTGTTCTCAGGTATCATCCTTAGCTGTGTATGTTTTAATTGTTTAGCCCTAATCAAAGATATGGGAAAGCAGAAGGTCATTTCTTTCAGATACAATCTGCTCTATAAGCGTGGGTATCCTTGATGAACCTTTTTACTACAGCTTAATGTGTAGCCACCAATCCAACAGCCAGGCTGTGGCTGTGGTAACTGCCTGCCACATCAGTAAGCATATTGTGGATTAGGCAACCTGATGATTAAAGTAGGAGCTTGTGTAGGAGAGTAGATGGAAAAATGGTCAGATGAGAGACTACTGGAGAACCACTCCCATATGAGACAGCATTTGGACTTATTTCTCATTGGTTTATATCAGGAAAGTACAGTACAAATTTAGGATGATTCTGAGATTCAAAGTGGAAAGATTCAGTGCTCAAAGTGATTTAGAATTAATTTGATTAAGCCTGTGAGCCTTAATCCTTCAGACTTCCCTTGCTAACTTATAGTGGTATTGGATTTTCTTGAGCAGAGTCTGTAAGATCAGGCTCTCTATCCTAATGATTAGGATTTTTAAAGAAAAAGGTGTTCTCTGAGTTGCTGAAGGTACAGTGACAATAACTTTGGTGCATATGTTGGCAATCTAGGATTAGAGAGTGGTTTGATAAAGTGACCACTTGCCCTTATTTCAGTGATAACTTTTCTGGCTTAAATAAATTGAGTTCTGCACACTTGCAAGGAAGACAGAAATGAAGAGCACCTGAGATGGAGGAATAATTGTGGGTGGGGCAGACACAGTGCTCTGAAGTAGATTATATGTTTTAGCCAAGAGTGAAGGTGAAATAATGGATCTGTGTATTAAAATGCACAAAGGAATAATTCTATACTACAAAGCCTAGACTGTCTGAAATGGCTGTCACTGCCTGTGACACTTCTGGTACACATAACTGCTGGAATTGGTTGGATTTCTTTTATCATTAAAAAGTTATGTTTAGGTCTTTTGGGTTTTTTTAAGAGCATGAGAAAGACAAACTGACTGACTTCTATCCAAAAATAGTATTTGCTCCAAATACAGATAAAACTTCCTTTTCTATTTCATTTGTGAGGCTTAAACCAACACAGTGTAGTGAGTTTGATATGTATAATTCTGGGTAATGTGTCTCTTCTCTTGACAAAGGTTTTTCAAAATGCTTCGCTTTCTGGTCCATGGCAAAAAGGGAAAAATTGTGAAATCTCTGTGATGATTTTAGACTTATAAATGGTCACTGTCACTTATAAGTGCTCACATGAGCAAATACAGGAGAAATCCATGTGTTGCTGTATTAACATAGTGTCTAGTGATCCAGAATATGTTAATTACTTTAAACAGATGATTTTCTTAAAAATTGGATTGAAACCAACTGAAGACAAGGTTCATGATACACTGGCCTATTAGTTGTAAAATCCTAACAGCACTGAAGGAATCATTTCATATAGAATAGATATCACTTTAGATCATGATAGAATTTAGCCAGCCACCAAGAAAAATTCCATTCTTCAACGTTAAAGTTGTAAAAGGCATACTTTCATACTTCTAAATGCTAATATCAAACAGGTACCTCTTCCTTTGGATATTGGAAATAAACATATTTTAACTGTTTCAGCATGCTCTAATATTTTATAGGACCACAAAGAGTTGCTGACCATTCCACTATGTTTTCTGAAAGTTTTCTGGTTTTGCTTTCTTCTGATAATACTCGTGGCAGTCCAAGTTCATCTGGAATTTCCTGGGCAGTCGCTGTGGGTCTGCATTTTGGGATGTTGCATGGGACAAGAGGAAATGGCCTCAAGTTGTGCCAGGTGAGGTTCAGGTTGGATATTAGGAAAAATTTCTTCAATGAAAGGGTTATTAGGCATTGGAATGGGCTGCCCAGGGAAGTGGTTGAGGCACCATCCCAAAAGACGAGTTGACATGGTGCTCAGGAATATGATTTAGTGTTAGGTGGTTTTTTTTGTGTTAGGGTTTTTTTTTTTTGTGTTGGGTTTTTTTTTTAAATGGTTGGACTAGATGATCTTAAAGTCCCTTCCAGCCTAGGCAATTCAGTGATTCTTAGGCAGTTTCTGTAGCTGAAGAGACACCACTTTTTCTAGAGAAAAAGGATGCAATGCAGCGTAGTGGCTGCAGGCTCCTGCTTAGTTCAAAACCCAGGGGTAATTGAAGCACCATTTCCTCATAGATACAGAACTGTGCTGATCTTGTTGCAGTGAAGGCAGCTTGCTTCTCTGGGCTCACAGTGCATTAGATGATTGACACTGGTTTGCCTCTGGGCTGATTTGCAGGGCTCCTCTAAGCCATTTCTGTCCAAGATACATATAGAACGAGACATAGAAACTGCATTTCTGTGTGGCTTGGCTTGTCCGCTTCCTGATCCACAGCTGAACTGTAATCAATGCAAATTTTGTCATCTGTACACGATCAGCTTCTTATTCATGAATTCTCTCAGTAACAAAGAGCAAGTCATACATTTTAAGAAAAAATCCTAGATGAGTTTATGGTGCCCAGTAAGATAATCCCCATGTTAGCCAAATGGCTTGGAGGTATACAAAGTTTTTGAGAGTAATTGGAGATAGCAAGAGAGGAGTGGTTTGAGTAACCACTGGGTTTGAGAAACTGGCCATACTTCAAGTTTATATGACATATTTTCTGATTAATGGAAGCTCCTCTGAATAGAGGATTACTTTTTAGTAAACTTCTGTATTGACAAAATAAACAGAGACGATAAATGATCCACTTTGCAGGGGACTTCTTTTATACTATCCTGCCTGCTTCCAATTAATACTTTGTTTTGTTCAATGTCTGTTACAATCAGTTTCAGTAGATCTATATAATCCAGGTGGTCTGCAAAGACTGTTTTGAGAATTACCCTCTTAGGTTGTCTGCCTTCTATTTTATTTTGTTGATTTTAATACTTAGTTTCTATATTCTGAGCTGACTTTATTTATACTGGTTTAAGTCTGAAGTAGTTTCAGGAAGTTTATAGTGTTATAAACTTATGCCAATACAGCTAAGGTCAGAATCTATTCTAATTGGGCAAGAGAAATTTCAGTAAATTAAATGTTTTAAAACTAAATTGCTTGCCTCTTACTTCGAGGCCTGGCTTTGTTCATACTAGCACACAATTCATGTGAATTGTACTCAGAATGAACATTAAGAAGACACAGCACTATTACTATTACTGTATAACTCACTTTGAGATAATGGAAAAACTTTAAAAAATGTCTTTCTTTGATGGCATGAGTAGACTTATTCCACAGATATTTTCTATGCAGGAGGATGGAGGGCAGAGGATCAGAGGAATTCTCTCTTCTTTAAGTGCTATTATGGGGCAACCCAAAGTGTGTCGGTGGATATGGAAGTTTGTATGTACTTTCTTTGGTTGTCAATAAGATCCATTTGCATTAGAAAAGTCTAAAGATTAAGTGTAGACGTCATCAGAGAACCCATGAGCTTTCAAGCTGAGTGCTCTGGGGAGGGGGGGGCATTGTCTTGGAAACTAAGGCTGTGCCTCTTGCCCTTGTGCATGAACCATGAACCATGGAAGGTCCCTGGCTGTGGGCTATGCAGATCTTAAGACCTGCTTCTGCTGTGCCTAGGAAGGTTGGGAGTATTTTCTTCTCCTTCCTGTTTTCTCAAATGCCCCTTTCCACTTCTGTAAAAGAGTAAATTATATGGTGTTCAGTATCTTTTTTGCTAAACTGTGGAATTCTACCTGGAGAGCAAAATACATTCTGTTGGCTGTTCTTACTGGACCAATAGAACTTGTAGTTGTGAGATGAGTGTTGTATAACTTGTCTCAGAACCAGGCAAGGAAGGTCAAACTGTTCTGTGTTCCAAAAGCCATCAGTCAGGTTTAGTATAAATTAGATTTCCTGCAGTTCAAACTGCATCTCAGGAAGTTTTCATTATGCATCTTAGAATGGAGACAGAGTAGCTGTGCAGTATTTGAAGGAATCATAGAATGATTTAGGTTGGAAAAGACTCTTAAGATCATTGAGTCCAGCTGTTAATGTAACACTACCAAATCCACTAGTAAACCATGTCCCTAAGTGCCACATCAAGGAGCATGTCTTGGGGACCATGTTCATCTTTTATGGCTCTGATTTTACCCCATAAAAATATTTTATCAATGGAGATTTTTACATGATATATATGAGAACCAGCACGTAGTTTGCTTTAAGCAGTCAGCACACTTTGGAAGGAAAATATTATTGTTCATGTCAAGATACAGCTAAACTATACCAGGGCAAACTTAAAAATTACATTAAGCTGTAAAGAACAGGGTCAGTTATTTGATAACAGAAGTTTCTGTGATTGTAGCAGATTTTGTGTATACAAATAAAACCTGTTTTTTCTAGTTCTGCTAAGTCTTATTTTAAAAGAAAAAGAGGAAGTACTAAGTATACTTGAGTATAGTTGTAGATGAGTGTATACTTGAGTATAGTTGTATATGAGTGTATACTGTGAGTGTAAGTATAGTTGAAGTATATGCGATTAACAGAGAAACTACAACCAGAACTTGCAGGAAAGATGAGTGTTTTGACAGATATGGTACCTTTAGCACAATGTTTGTCTCTATCATTCAAATAGTATTTTTATTTTCTGCTTCTCTATTGTATCTGCTATTTTAATTTTCTAGGAACAATGGCGTTGCGTGTGTTTGTAAGCTTCTGAATAGTGGAAATGGATCATGAACACATCAGGAACCACTTCCAGCAAATAAAGCACTAAGCTCTTCTCCATAGACCTAGTCCAACTATAGTTATGCCAGACAATTTTGAACATGGAGCTCTGCCAGTAGACAAGGTCCCTGCGGTCAGAAGCTTTTCTGCCTTCTGTTTGGAAACCATACCCTCTTTTATCATATGTTTAGATAAGAACCTTGGAGTAAAGATCCTGACATACTGTACGCGTTGCACAATGCCAAAAGCATCCAGTGCTTAAAATAATCTAACTCTTCAAAAACTTCATGATAGAGCTCCAGATTGTGAATGTCAAGTAGCTGTGGATTGGCCAATTGTCTGTGTCTTCCTGGGCTTGGAGAATGGCTTTTCACACAGTGCTTTTTTTTTTTAAGGGAGAAAAGTCTTAACTGTCTTGATCTTGGGGTACTTCTTCCTTCCATTGCCCATTAAAAAGGTAATTATTTTCCCATGAGACACTCTTTTTTTCCCACCCCATCCATATCCCCCTCCCAGTTTTCCCTTACATCTTTTTGTTCATATACATAAGGTGTATAAGAAAGAAGGAGAATATTAAAACAAAAAATATTAAAAAAGAACGTGATGACCACTACATAGGCAGAACGCTGCTAACAAGGTGCTTAACTTAATTGCAGAGAGTGTAGATGGCCATGAAGAGCCAAAGGATGTGTGGCAGTGTGGCTTGCTCAGGATGCATTATACACGGATTCCAAGCAAAGCACTGGTAGTTTACCTTGTTTGGAATAGATTTGATTTGGTTCTATCCTGGAATGTGCAGTTGTAGCCCCCAGGATCTCAACTATTAGTTACCTGTGTTTTCCGAGCCGAGTTTAGGCATAAGGTCCCTGGAAGTGTCTGGCTGAATGACAGGTTGTAGAATTCACATCCTCTCTGCCCGCACTTCAGGTTGCATCAGGCCTAAGAGCAGATCCTCTTGCATTCCCTGTGAGGCTGGGTTATTTCCATGTACCAGACTCTGCTTTTATTGTATTCCCCAAGACCCAGTGGAACTCTGCAGCATGCAGTTGTGGCTTTGGCCTTTTACCTTCCTTCTGTCTTGGTTCTCACACAGGTCTCCCAAAAGGGTTGACATGATACATGTTTTTGCATCCCGATGCTGGGCTGCTGTGCAGATCTGTGTGGATCTATTTAATGTGGGCAAGTTCAGGGATGCTGGAGGTGTGCTATGCACTCTAGGATTTTATGTGACTGGGTATGAGGGGAAGGGCTGGGATAGCAGATACGCTCCATAACTTTTTGAAAGCGGTTGGAAAGGGGGGTCATTCGTGTTTTTTGTGACACAGGATATGTCTACCTGCCCCTGGCTTGTCCTTGTACTGTTCTTAGGCCTTGGACAACACATCCAATACAGCCCTGTGAAATCTGAAAGGGGTAAGAACGAACTCTATTTTGAGACTGGATTGAATATGCTTTGGGGAAACTTTTGCTCACAGGACCTTGGTAATTGACTTGGTTGCTCCCAATGCCTTCATCCATCTACAACTGCCTGAAATGCAATGGCTCCCTGCCAGCTTCATTTCCTTAGGACTGAGTGTGCTGAAGACATGATCTTGGCCCTCAAATGCAGAGGACAAAATAGGCTTATCAAAATTATTTATCTGCACTGCGGAGAGCATTTAGGACTAATACTTTTCACCTGAAATGGGCCTATTAGTGGTTTTTTTTTTTTTTTTTTGGTGGAACAGTTCTAGAGAGAAATGCAGAAGTCTGGCAGGGGAAATCTAAGTGTTTGTAGATGACAGAACACAAAATTTGCTCATATTAAACAACAGTGATTTCACATTCTAGACAGCTAGTTGATAATTTCCTGATAAATTCTAATTAGTTGTCACAAAAAGAGTGTGATATTTCTAGTTTTCAACTTGTTTCTTTTTCATGTGTTATATTCCATGTAGCAATGGTGGGAATAAAATCCAAAGAGTTGCTTTCTGGCTTTTAACAGTCAAGGGGGGTAAAGCAATGAACAGAGCAGGAGATCAGCAGCAGCAACAAAGTGCTGAAACAACAAACTTCATCAATTACAAAAGACAACTTAAAAATCTTTAAAGTCTGGCAGGCCATTTCATAGCTTCAAAGTGATTTCCAATACTGGCACAAACTATATATACTTAGAATGAAAATGGAGCACAAGGATAACTAGTGTTCTGTAGGTAATTTTCTATAAGATTTACATTTCATATGTGAAGTTAGTTATGACTTTTGCTTTTATTTTCACCACATAAGAAATAATTTCCACATTCTATCTGTGAATATCATTTTGATGAAATGCGACTTAAAGATCACGCTGGGGACTGCTGCTCTCCCCAGAGGATATCTCCTCTCTCCCCACTTTTTTTCTTCTGTTTTTCTTTTGTTTCAATCTGTTGCTGGGCAGGCTGCTTACCCTTGCTGGTAAAGTGTCAAAGCAAATCTGAGTTTTGTTGCTGTTGAACTACCCATAACATACATGTCCAGGTGAGGGAAAAAGATACCAACCAGCATGAGTCTTCCTGCTGACACTGTGAGACCCAGCTATTACATGTTACTCTCTCCTCTCAGTAAATCATTGCAGTGAAGGCTGTAAGAAAATGAAATATATCAAGGTTCCATCTTATTTCTTGTATGAATGTGGTTGTGCTAAAATGAATGTTCTCACTGCTGAATGAGAAAAACAATCACGAGCCTAGATGTCTCTGAAGATAAAATAGAAATACATTATGTTGTGGAATGTACAACTGAAAAATCTGCCATCATCTGAGAATTAATACATGGACATATAAACTCCCTGGTGATCTAATAACCTCTAAATAAGCCAACACTTTTTCCACTAATGAACTGAAAACACATTTCTCTTATATATATGTATTATTAGTTAGAGAGTTGGCCAGGTATTTCATGGTGGAGTAGTCTGGTAGGAGAAAAATGTTCCGTCCTTAAATTAAGACAGGCTTTTTCTCACGGAATTGCATTTCAAGGGCATCAGACTGGGTAAATTCAAGCTATTAAGACACAGATACTTTATGTCTTAAACTGTGGCATTCAACTGACTTCAGTACAACTAAAGATGTAGTATGAGGAGGGGAAAAAATGAGTAGATTATTCAGAACATGCATAAAGTCAGAAATGTGGACATAACAAAGCATTTACTAAAACTTACGTTAAGCAAGTTAGTAAGAAAAGTCTAACATTTGATATAAACCTGATATCGACTAGTCTAAAGAAAGTAGTGGGACGTGGGAGCTTCTTAAATTTGTAACAACATTTTGTTTATAGTAGTACTCCTGGAAAAATATTAATGACATATACTGTTGCTTAAACTCAAATCTGTCTCATTCCTCCAGATGGCAAAGATCTCGTCCTTTGGAGTTCACGCAGATATGTTGTCTTAAGGCAGGTTCATAATACAGGATATACCAAAAATGTGCTCCTTAAAGTAGGCAGTACATTTGTTCAATGCTCTAGATATAGCTAAGGGCACTTGTTTGTGAGGAACTGCATTTTGCCTTTGTTTTGCATTCAGGTGTCATTCATGACTATGCGTTGGTACATTAATGTTAGGCTACTTTTGTCATCTTCCTCTCTGGAAATGCTCCAGATGCTTTGTAACACTATGTATGGACTTCTGTAAATTAACAAGGGAGTAAAAATATATAGTAATCTCATAAATTGATGCTGAGGAATGAGTATTTCAGGAAGAGGTGAATTCAAAATAAAAAGAGGGAGATTTTTGTTTGCTTTTCCACATCATGGAGCATACAGTAATTAACATCCTGAGCAGGGCAACAATCTGCATTACAATTAGACAAAAGAGAAAGGAAAGCTGCAGACTTAAGTTACAAGACTAAACCAGCTAAAGAGAAAAAAATATCTAGAAGTGTATTGCAGATAACATAATATATTTTGGATGAAGATTTTACCGTCACTGTGAAATTCCTCCCAGCTAACTCACTTTAGGCCAGTGCCTAAACTGAGCATGAGTTTATAGCATGAATTACAGACAGAGCTGGTAATATACAAATTTGAAGCTACTTCTTCAAATAAATGCTACAATAGAGTACTGAGATCCAAATGTGTTGCAGCATTTAGGATATAGTTGGTTGCTCACAACAGTGCTCTGGTTTGTAACTCTGCTAAATTACAGGGGTAAAAAGAGGTGATAAAAAAACCCTAGAGATGTTTGCTATACTAATTACTAACTCTGGAAATGGTTCCAGCTCTCTTTCCAGTTCCAGTTTTTTCTTCTATGGTTTAACAATTTCAGCTTCACCCCGAGTATCTGACAGGCTTTTGCACCATCCATTCCCCCAGTGTTTGTTTTTCCTGTGCTGGCACATGGTAGTGCTCTTCTGCCAGAAGAGTTGGGGAGACATTCCATGTCCTGGAATGCTTTGCTAATAAGATGAGTGCAGTCGTGGTTTGGGTTTTATTTGTAGGACAGTGTCGTAAGAGAGTGGGGTGTTTCACAACCACGTAAGAGAGTGGGGTGAGTCATCTGCTTGCTTGTAAGAAAGTGATTCTGTCTTCGTTTTCCTGACAACTATGAGAAACTTTAAAGTTGTAGTGGTGCTGTTTCTTGATACTAAATTTGGTTGTCAGATATGAAACCATTTGTGATTTTTATTTTTCAATATTTACCTCAAAATTGGTTGAGATTAAGTATGCCTGTGTCCTGGAACTGACAACCCAGGTCTGTTAAGTTTTTATGTGTTGCAGAATTATGTGCAAACCCTGTGAAGCTTAAGGAAGCAGTAAGTTTATTGACTGATGGTCCTTGTTACCTTATCAATTAACTCAGTAGGGTGTCTGCAAGCAGCTTAGATTCCAGTAGGAGAGTTAGTGCTCAGAGATTAAACTACAGGGATTTTTAAAGAAAAGTAAAAAAAGTGTAAAAAGAAAAGATTTTTGCAAGACTGGTTTGTCAATATTCATTTTATTCTTGATAAAGGATTATCTAGGGCTTGTTTTTTTTTTCCTTTCCTTTAAAGCTTTCTGTTCTGTCTAAATGCTTAGTAAAAAATAGCCTTTTTTGGGTTTTTTTATGTGCCAGGGTAACAAGCGTGTGCTTTCTCATAGAAGTCAGTAATCTTTTTTTCAATCATCTTTCAAGGGCTGAAGTAGCAGAGTTGATGCTCAAACAGTTGCTGTTCCAGTAAATTTTCCCTGTTTCTATCTAGACTGTCTCACATGGAAGCATCTTCTTGTTTGGGAAGAAATCATAAATTTCATTCCAGGAGGATCTTCCCACAGCATAGCTAATCTCTCTGACAAGAAATAAGCTCACACATTAGATGGAATCATAGTGGGATAACGGCTCTATAAAGCTGTGATATATACAGAGTCAAAGCTTTATTGGTAACATCTTTAGCACAGAAAAGTTGAGTCACGTTTAAGTTGCTTCGTGAAATTCAGGTTTTTGAGAACTTGGCTTAGTTTTTCTGCTCTGGACAAACCCATGGTGCCCATTACTCATTCCTGTGTTTATTTCTAGATAACTAAGTAGTAGATGTCATTATCTAGAATTTTAGTGTAATTGACTGGTCTAATTCCTTGGTTTCTTTCTTTGAAAAAGGACCAGTGAAATGTGCTCTCTTTCAGTCTTTCATTGTCGTGCAGATCTCCACGCTCTCTCAGAGGAGAACACTGGAGTGTTTAATAATTTGATCATCAATTGGTGAGCTCTGTTGTCATAGGCTCGTGTTCATTCATCCCAGCTGCCTTAATGCAACACATTTCTATTTATTTGCAGGTTTTTATCATGCCTTTCCAAGAGTAATGAATACCAACATTAAACTGAATGGCTTTCAGAACTTTACATAGTTTCTCCACGTTGGTTAAAATAAAATCTAAAAGAGTTTCTCTCTCAGCTCTTGCTCCACATCCCTTATCAAACACTAATGCATTTCAGGATCTTGCTGAACGTTTTCTATGCTGCTGTATTCCCTTCCCCACTGGGTAGTTGAAAGCCTGTGTTGTAAGTCCTGCATTTTGGATACTTCATACAGAAAAAATTCCCTTATGTTATGTTCTTGGTATGATTTGCTGTAGAGATGTTCCTCTCCCCTGCTGGTTCAGTCTTGCAGAACTCCTGTTTGCAGCAGCTTGCTTGCAGGTCTTGCTGGGACATGGGACTGCTGGGTTTTAATGTCCTCATTCACATACCTGTCAAGATGCCTATATTATATAAGCCTTGTGTAAAAGCTTATACAACATTATGATCTGTAAAGTGTTACACACTGAGGAACGTTGACAAAAATTTTTATCAAAAATATTATAAATCATAACGCCTTCATATTTGTGCATGAGAAGCAATATTTATATTTGGACTAGGTCTAAGTGCTGACTTTATATCTCTGGAAATAATAAAAATTTTGCTTGAAATCTGAAATACTTAAGGGATGTTATTTTCAAAGACTTTGCCAAGTTCTTTGTCCCTGTCTTATGAATCAGTACATTGTTATTGGTTGAAATCATCACCTAGTGAAGCGATGCATGATTCTCAGCCATAATTGAAGGAGAAAATACATTAGGTAATTTTCTCGGAAGTAAGATCTAAATATTCTACAGAAGAAGCAGGAAACATAGAGCATGCTTCATCTGTTGCACACTATCAAAGGTGATATATGTGCTGTTTTGATTTGACCATACTTTCTTTTTTTTAAGTAAACCAGCCTGGAGCAGTAGGGAGTTGTGTTAGAATAAGATTTTTCCTTACTGAAATGTGACAAAAAAAAGGAGGAGTAGAGGGAGAGATGTAAATAGATGTTTTGTAAACATTTTCAAATTTTCTTTCTCCCAGCTTTCTTGTGTGACCTTGAGCAAACCTCTTAGAACCAGAACTACTGGAGGACATCAGTAAATGCCTCCATCCTAGAGTTAAAAATCTGTAGGTGTATAAGGTCTTGCCAGTAAAATTCTGTGGATATTTTAAGTTCCTGAAGAACCACTTCAGTGAAGTTCAGTCTGAACACAACTGTCACACCTTTACAGGGTCAGAAGCAGCATAAAACATAGAGTTTGAGCCACCATTTTTGTGTTTGTGTTTTTTTTAATTATGATTTTTTTTTAATATGAGAAAATTGTTCAGATGCAGAAATAATGCAAGTTAGAAGTGGAATAACGGTTTGGAATGAAAAGCTCTGGTTATGAAAGACTGTCTAATGAATGATGTTATGCCATGATGAAAATGTCAGTAATAGTAGTTGGTAAAAGAGTATCTGAAGGGTGTGTTATATTGTATTGATCCGTACCTGACAGACATATACTATTTTCTCACAGAAAAATAAAATCTCATATAAAATGTTTCTCTACCTTGGTACTTCATAAAAGTCAGGTTGGATGAAATTCAAAGCTTTGCAAAATGACTGAGTTGTGAATGGAAAATGGTTTGAGAACATAATGCTTGGGAATGATGGACAAATCCTGCAGGAACACTGTTCCTGAACTGCTTGCTCCAGGAACCCTTAGCAAAAGCAGAGTATTCCAGGAGCAGCTGTGTCTTCTTGCTGTCTTTTTCTAAGGCTGAGCTTGTGTTTCAGTTACCATGCCCATACTACTTGCCCATACTAGTAGATAGAATATTTGTATAGGAAATAGAAAATTTGAATTTATTGCACTCCTCAAATCTGAGAATGTTAATGCAGAATGAAGATTTTTTTTTTTTTTTAAATTTTTTTTTTTTCCTCGTGAGGCTAGCCCTAACTGCCTGGTCACAGGTCAGGAGATAGAGCTTTGACAGATGAGAGTTGGAGCATTTGTACGTGTGCACTGACAGGTTACAGTGATTTTGTGCATGGAGGAGGGAGGTCAAGGTCTGTGTCATGACAGAGATCACTGCCCCAATCTAGTTTTGATCTTCCTGATCTGAATTCATCCTTCTTGACTCTAGAGCTCTAGATGCTTGGCCCAGCCGAGCCATAACGTGTCTAATTGTCTGTGATACATAGACCTGTTATCACTCGCTCTCATCAACGATTTGGGAGAGTTAGCCCTTCCCATAGCTTGATGGGACTCACCAGACTAATATTTTCCTTTATTTTTTACCTAACTTTTGTTAAAACATGAGTCTGTATTGTAAGATCTACATAGTTTGTGTGGTACAGCTGGTTCCTTTTGAATATAGATCTCATTCTTCAGTTGACCTACCTTGAAGTCTGCATTCATATCATTTAGGGAAATTGTAGCTTTGTAGATGGCCATTATAGAACAAAACTTTCTTTGTAGGTAAGATTTTGATACTTGTAACAGTGCTTTTCTAAATGATGATAATAATTTCTGCTGGTAATAGATCAATGAATGCTTTCCTACATCCAATTTAAACCTAGGTTTATTTCCTTGAGTAAGAAAGATTTTTTTTTTTTTCATCAGTTTACCCGTGGATCTAGCCTTACATTGAAAGAAGAGAGAATATGTAATAAAGTGTTATTTCAGTCAAGCTTCACATATGCAAAAATTATATTAATTTTAGCTGTAACTTGGTTATTACTGGGAGAAAGATGAGCATCCTCTTTGATTTTTATGAGAGAAGTACAAGCTGTTCTGCAGGAAATTTGAATGTAGTTGTTTGTTTTAGCTAGATCACAAAGGGTTGCCAAAAAGAAAGCACATTTTAATGTATAGACTTATCAAGTTATGTTCTTTGCACTCAAGAAATTCAACACTGGACTTACTAAAGTGTAAAAGAGATTAGCAGACCACAGAGTGCAGTTAAGTATCCTTTAGAGAAAAGAAAACTGGAGGCTAAAATCTCATCATAATTCCGTTTTTCATTTCTGGGACCTGGGAAAGATGTCTCTAAGCAGTTCCTGCAGATGGTGTGTCTGAAGTGCAGAGTTACTGTACTAAAGAGAGATATTTAATTTACACTTGGAACATGGCCCACAGATGGAGAACAGGACCTAGAAGAATTGCTGTTTTGGACTCAAAATGTCTGATTAGCAGACCAGTGGTTGGTCTTGCATCATCTTGACATGGTGTAGTAATGTGCAGTGAGGATAAACTAAATATATAAGAAGTTACAATTCAGACATATTACCAGGAAAGTACTTCAAACTGTACTGTAGTGCAATAAATACTAAATCTAGCTTGGAAGAGTTAGTTTAGGCACAGTCCATTCAGAAAAGATTTGAAAATATAGCAGATATTGCAAGTGCTGGTTAAATAGGGGCTAAAAGTGTGGAGAAATCAGATGTTTGAGGCATAGTCATGATTCAGTTTTAGTGTATGATTTCTAATCAGGGGCTGAAAACCCTTAAAAAAGGTAGGAGAAGGCAGAGCCTTGTTAGTATCTTCTAGATCTTTCTGTGTGCTTCTGTATTGAGGAAATGCTAACAGTGAAAATATAGTGCTGAGAAAGAGAAAGTAATTCTATTTATACAACAGCTATTTCACTGTCAGACTCTGTCCACAGTATATTCTCTGTAGAGGTACTTTAGAGATATTACAGCTGTATGGCATGGCTTAAATTAACTTTTACAATCTTTAGAGGTAGAAATGAATGCTGTAGCTATGTTTGTGGGTATCACCAATATTCTCCAGTCCCTTCTGTAACTAAGCAAGCCGGCTGCTGAATTTCTTGTATGCAGAAACCCATTTGTGCTCCAGCCCAGTACCTAGTTGTACTCAGAAATACTAGTTGTGTTCTCTGAACTGTTCATGTTCTCACAAACCAGTGCAGGAAGTGGCGAGGGCAAAGGGAAAGTATGAGGCAGAAGTCCTTAGAGCTGATGATGTCATGAACTTTAATATATATTTTGAGTAATAGCTTCCTGGTTTGTTTAGTTATTGATTCTCTCTACTGACTCATACAGATAGTATACTATGCTTCTAGCAAGGACAGACACTAGATAGAAGGATTATACATTTCTTCATGCATTCTGATGAGTATACTAATGTTAGTATTTGCTTGAGCATACTGTGGTATTTCTCCTCTTCTGCTAAGTTAGTAGAGGCCAATACATTGTTGCATGATCTGAACAGAGCGTGCGGCATTACATTTAACTTCTTTACTGATTATTAGTTCATAGACAAATAACAGATGTTATTTGCAGCAGAAATGAGCTGCTCACCATGTCTCTGGGTAAGATTCCTGGCAAAGCTTGTTTTCACCAATACTAATAGCCAGCATTTTAAAAACAGGATTTTGTATGTCAAGGATCTGAACCTAAATGGAGGAGCTAAAGTCTGTGGAAGGAAAATTTGATTGCAGACCAAAGCTTTGGAGATGTTGATTATGTTTCATTGCTAAATTGATTGATAGAGAGGATAGTATAGGTACAGAGACAATATAAGGAGTAATATTATCTCTTTATTTTCTTTTCTTCCCCATTTTGCAACTGGGTTATCATTTGTAAGCACAAGTAAAATGCTACCCAAGAGTCCTGGTATGCTTGAGCCTATTCTATCTGAACTCAGTAGGATGTGTCTGTTAGAGAAGTGGACTGTATTATATCACATGAGGGGTAAATAGATACATTACCATGGTATGTATAGAATTGAACCTAGGAGGTCAGGGAAAGGAGTTAGTGAGGAAGATAATTGAAAGCATGCTGAAGAGTTCTTGATCCTGGCCTTGGACACTTTCTTGAATTATTGGAAATGAAATGGGAAGGTTTTTATGTTGCCTTGGAAAATGATTCATTAGAATTTCAAAGAGCTAGCTGAGAAGCTCTTAAGAATCTTGAAAAGGTTAGAACAAATGAAGATTAATTTAAAGAAGGGTGTGTATCTCTGCCAGCACACTGCATGAATCTTGCCTAATCTTTTTGCACCACTATTGTCAGCAGTAAGGATAGGCCAGGAAGGCAACATACTCCCTTTCCAAGTGTCTTTAATAGTTAGGAGAGAAGTGACAGATGCTTCTGACATAGTTGTGAAATTAAAACAGTTGTCAGGGGAGGGAGGAAAGAAGGCACATCTGAAAATAAAATATGAACAGAAATAATGTAAAATAGATTTGAGCACTATTGGAGTCCTCCAAAGAAGATGCAGGAGAGAAATATTTTAAGACAATTCAGAATATTTTCAAGGAATTCTTCACTGCTTTTAGTAGTCTTAGTAAGATAACTCTTAAAATATTTGTCTGTAAGTAGAGATAAATCTTAACCCATCATAGAGGAGCCTTGCAAGGACTGTTACTAGGAATGAGACTTTAAAAAATGTTATTTGAGATGACACCTTCGAGTATTTATGCAGGGAACTGTCACCTGTCCACCGAGCACTGGTACCCATCCCTCTGCAAACTAGTACCCATGGAGGAAGCAGAGCAGAGGATAAAGACTGCCCACGTATTTTGGAGAGCCTCTGGGCTGCTGGTAAGCAAGTCTTCCATAGATGCAATTGTACTAGTGACCTGCAAGGCTATTGTTCATACATCTGTTCCTGCTACTCTATATTAATCTTATTTCTCATAGTCCCACAATTTATGGATCTTTGCCCTGGGCAAACTCTGCAGTGTGGGATGAGCAGTATTCGTGCTCATCTGAGTGGTGTATGAGTTTGGTATTAATGTGAGTTCAGTAGAGGCAGTACTAGCCCTGGTGGGAATTGTTCTGTAAAATTTTCTGGCGAAGACAAGATTTATTTAGTAAGAAAAATCAAAGTTAAAAGCTGAAGCATGTCCATTACTTAAATATTAAAATGCACACTTGCCTTTTAGCAAGATGTGCTTAATTGTAATATTTAATCCTCTTTTTTAGAAGAAAGTAATGCTAATAAAATGTAACCAGTTAAATCTTATAAAAGTTTTAAATTAGGCATTTTACCATGCATATAAATTTTACTATGTTCATATGTACTGTAAGAATGCTTTGTGAACCTTTGTATAAAGACTTTATACTCTTGTATAATAATTTTGCTGCAATATTACTTTATGTGTCACAAAAATGTCCCAATGATATATTTATGACTACCAGCCCCTCTAGTTTCTCCTTATAATTATAGAATCACAGAATAATTCAGATTGGAAGACATCATGAGAGAGTCGTAGTGCAACCTGCTGCTCAGAGCAGGGTCAGCTTGGATGCCAATGAAGGTTGCTCAGGGCTTTATCCAGTTGCATCTTGGAAATCTTTGAGGATGGAGACTGCACAGCCTCTCTGGGTGAACACAGTATTGGGGTGTCCTCCTGGGGAAAAAGATTTTGCCATCTTATTGATCTACGCTTTGTAGGTACTGGAGGGGCTGTTGTTAGGGGCACCCAAAGCAGTATCTTTCTGAGGCTGAGCCCCAATTTCTCAGCCACTCCTTACAGGAACGTGCTCCAGCCCCCTGGCAATTTACATCACTGCTACTTACCAACATTTTTTCCTGTATCAGAGGGCCCAGAACTAGACAGAATTTTCTAAATGTGGTCTAACAAGCCCCAGGTAAAAGGGAATACTCAACTTCCTTGACCCCCAGCTGTGAATCTGTTAATAAAACCCAAGATACTTTCAGTCCCCCAGTTCCTGAAGAATCTTCCCAGAGAGTCACTTTGGGACTATACCTGCAAGCTCTTACCTTCATTGGCATGACTAGTGTCAGTGAAGTATGAGTTCAAAGGATTGTAGCCTTACATTGTGTGTGTAAGTTGTACAGCAAATCCCCTTTCTGTGGAAAATGCATTTAAATAGAATATAGTGCTTAGACTTTATAAATTCTATTCTATAAATAGAAGGGTATATCTGTGTATGGCTCAAGTGTTGTTAAAGGCTGGTCATAAAGCTGGTTCCTCTATTCCTTTACACATGAAGAAACTTTTGCCTACAACCTTGTACGGTGTTTCCTTTTGTGACTTGCAGCAGTGGCAAACCAAATGATGTAAAATTCAGTAGTGGTCGGATCTTCATATGGTTGTCTTGAGTGGAAGAGATTTAATCTTATTTAAGAATTGTTTTGCAGTTGTCTTAGAGAATGAATTATTTTCCAATATGTCTATCCATAGCTCTTTTTGATTATAGGAGAGTTGTCTCAAAACCAAGGGAAGTGAATAGTTGCTTGGCTGGAAAGAAATACCATCTCCTGGCTTATGTTTTATAACTTGTAAGAATTCTAAGTAAGTAAATCACTAATGCTTGCTCTTTGTTGCAGTGGGACTGGGAACTGCTAGGTAGGAGGGCATGATGGTACTGTTCCACAGTGGAGAACTCCTCTATGCTTGTTGCTTCCATGATACATTGTGGTATCCTAACAAATCATCTGTAATCAGAGGGGCAAGAAGGGGGAAAGGCAGTCTGCCAGATTATGGACTTGTTTCCTTGTGTTGGTTCCCTCATCTCTCTGGAAAAAATTTGTTTCTCTGACTACATCTAATTCTTCAGGCACCTTTGAGGAGTCCTGAGTGCTACTGAGGGGCCATCTATTTTTTTTCCCCTGTCTGAAACTTTAATACCTTATCCACACTGTTCTTACTTTCATGTTAGGTGCTTGGAAGCATTATGCCTGCACCTCAGCAGAGGGGCAGCCTTGGGAGAGTTAACACTTTCTATGGGTTCTGATGGGCATTCGAACAGTGCCTCAGCCCCTTCGTCCAGAAGCATTGTTGCTAGTAAAATTTTTAGCAGGTGTTTTAGTTTGATACCTGTACTCCTTTGCTGCAAAAATTATCTGTGTAAATGTTTACTTGGAAGAACTGTAGAACTCATAGCTATGGAGTTGTAGACCTATTCATAGAGAACGAATAAATTGCAAAAATAATGCTATTTTCATAAGAGAATTTCTGCTACCTCCACTTTTAAATTTTTCCATAGATATGGGGAGAGTCTTGGAGAAGTTTGTGAATTGACAGGTTTTACCTGTAAATTGCAATTTATTATGACATTGATGAGAATTTCTATGTGGCACAGAGGAGAAGTTATTTTCATAATAGAAAATATAAAATTGTATTTTCATGTCATGTCCATTCAGTGTAATCCTGTCATGACAGGAAGAGACAAATGTGGCTGCTGCACTAGTAAAAGGAGAATGAATGGCAATATCTCTCTGCTACAGAGAATCATTTACCATTGCTATTTTTTTAAATGCTATTTTTAAAGAGGAGCAGATCAGAAATTTTAGGTATAAATACTTTATGAACAGGACTTTGAGACAGCTCTAGTAGTCATCACACCTGTTTCACCTGAGCTTTTTAGTCCATGAGCCGGACAGTGGCTTATTAAAACGATATTGTTGGGTATATTTTTATAATTATAATTTTCTGTGACATATATATAACAGAGACAAACTGCTTCATACCTTCAATCAGAGAGCTTATGGAAGCAATCAGCTAGCTTTGACAGTCCTCATTATTAGGAAACTGTCATTTTTGTATTACTACTCACATGTCTGATTATCTTGATATGAACAGAGTTAATGATGAGGTTGGGGCTATAGGTGTAAGTGAAACCTTATGGTTTGATTGGAATAGTAGTTTGTATGTGTAAATACTGACAGGTTGTGCCATGATCTGCAGGTTTGCTTTTCAGAATGACTAAGGAAGCCTGCCCAGCCTAAGCTGGGAACACTACCATTTTGCCATCTTATGTGTTGATTGCGGAAACTTTCCTTGCTGTTAAATTTTAGTAGCCTTAATCTGCTGTTAGCAACGTTATTGGCATGCCTAAGGTCTGGGAAAACCATACTTTTTTTCTTCAGGAATGATTTCAATTGGATAATCTTTGTTCAAGTGACTTTTTATGATTTTTATTTTTTTGCAATACTGGTAAAATGCAACAGAATTGAATACAAATATTTAGCACATAAATATCTTATATTCTATTTTTAATGGCTTATACGTACTTGGGAATATAATTGTGTGGTGGTGCTATTGTAAGAAGTTCAGGAATGAATTAAAAGACAGTGACAGAGTAAATCTTATATGACAAGCAGTCAGTATTTTCAGGTTACATACTCCCTTCATCTGGGAAATAAGCCGTTTCGATGGCCCCCGATTGCCTTAAACACAGTATTAATAAATGAAAAACAGTGTTTCAAGAGGATAAATGGAGCAGCTTTTGAGGTACTACAAAATCTGCTATTATAAATAAAAAAGTGACTTTGCTAGGCTTACAATTTCCCACCATTTCACTGTACAAAGGTTTTATTAAGGAGTTATAGGGCAAATCAAAATGTGAAGAAGCAGTATATTTTCAAGGTAAAATATGAACAGATGCACTGGACAATAGGAGGGCTGCAGAAGGCAGTCTGCAGGTGTACAGAGCAGCAGGAGACTTACACAAGTCAACATTCATCTTCATTCTGAAAAATTCAGTAATAAAACCTGAAAGAACTGCATTAACATCTTTATAGCAGGGAAGTCTTTAATTACCACTGAGTTACAGTGCATTGGGGAAGACTGGCAGTAAAGTAAACTGTGGGGTTTTATTTTTTTTATAAAGTTGAATATTTGTGGGAATATAAATGATAGGCATTTATTTATGACATAAATAAGACCAAGGATGTAAAAAAATGGACAGTAATTTATTTTCCTCTGTATCTGTGGAAGTCTGCAGTATGTTAATGGTTTGTTCATTAAAGCACTCCTCACATAAGTAATTTTATTGGAGTCCTGTATTAGCCACCTTAGCATAATGGAACAGCCAACCTCTAAACTGGTTATTTTAAAAGACTAAATTCTTTTCATGTATATGTCTAAATTTGTTGGTGTGGAGGTAAGGAAAACAAAACAAAACAGTAAAAGTGCATTATATATTTGCATTGTAAATGTTTTAAGAGTCACTGACTGAAGTCCAATGCTTTACTTCAGAAATATTTGTGAAATAACAGGTTTTGTGATTTTAAAGAGTCAACTCTAGGTTGTGGGGACTAATATTTTCTTAGGATATTGCATATTCCATGACTATGTTAATTCACCCTTAGGAGAATAAAAAGTCAATATTCATATAATACTGTAATCCTTGCCAAAAGACCATATGGCTTTGGTTCTGCCATTTTTTAGCAGATAAAAAATCCCGTTGAGTTGAATGAGACTTTTGTGTGAAGAGACTTAAAGCATTAGTCTTCATGGCCATAATCCAATAAAGCTGTTTAAATGTGTAAGTAGATTCACATTCATGGACTGGTAGAATAAACATAAGCAAGAAAACATTTATATATTGCAAAATTACTTCCAGGAACCAGTCAGCTCTAAAAGTTTACCACTTGCGTTTACCTGGAGGAAATTGGAAAATGCATTTCGATTGAACCGATCTTACACAAAATTATTGTAATATTGTCAATGTTTTGTTTCTGAGCAACTTTTGAAAATGGGGGAAAAAAGTGGCAAGGGGGAGAAAATGTTTTGACTAGATGGAATTGCTGTATTTTGACATTTGTTGTCAAGGTAACGTTAATCAACTAGAGGAAGTTTAGAAGGTCAGTTCTGTACAGCTCAATCACTGAATAAAACAGTCAACCATTCAAAAAAAAATACACCTTGCTAAGTCCTTCCTAGCATTCAAAGCGGTGTAAGACAGGAAAGAGTTCCTCAAAATGCATTGCAAAATGACACAGTACTTTTGGCAACAAGTGATTGTGACACATAATATATCCTTGCATGTCCTGGCTTGTATGCACCACATCACCAAAAATATTCTTCTCCTCTGTTAATGTCCAGCAAATGAAAAAAATAAACAAAATATGTTGCCTCTTACATATTCCTGTATGCCTATCACCTTGATAGGTCCAGAGCTACAGTCTTTCCAGTGGCTCTACCTCTAAAGACATGTCAAAATATCTTGTTTATGTTGTCTTAAAGAATTTCTGAAAGATTAGTAAGGGGTTAAGTAGGAAATGACTAAGGTCAGTAAGCATCCAAGCAAAGAGTGATGACTGAGAAAATTCTGTCTTTGTTAACTAATAATCTTTAAACTGTGGTTATTAGAAAACAGGGAAATATGATGCTATTCTGTATTTATTCAAACAAACCAAAGCCTGGCTTGATTATAGGTTTAGATTGAGTAAATAGAGGTCATGACAGTCATTAGCTTTGCTAGACTTGCTTCTAACAAGTGAAAAGGTATAATATTGTAAGTGGTTGAAATTCAGTGGTGATGTTAGCATTTTTTATTGCTAAAATTAAATTAATTTATTGTAGCACTAGTTAGTAGTGTGTAATACCTGTTGTTTGTTAAAAAAAGCTCAGGAACTGTGACAAGAACCTGCTGTTGTTCTCTAGCTCATTTGTGGGTGTTTATCACAGGGTGGTAACTTCTTTGTTCTGAGCTGTAAAGTTGCATTGGAAAGGAGCTAAATCATAGTAACAGTGGAACAGTGCAGCTGTATATTTGTCTCTTGACTTCTGTATTGAACATCCTTACCACAAAAGTAGAAAATTCACCAAAGGAATCTCCAATCTTAAAACATGCATTTGGTTGGAACTTGGTTCTTTAGATGTTACTACAGTAATAAAAATGCACCACAGTGTGACAGTTGAGTTTTAATCTACATGAGTTATATATAATTATAAACCCAATTAATAGTGAGTGAAGAAGTAAAAAAAAAACAAAAAACAAACAACCTAGAAACTTGTATCCCCAAAATCAGATTGGCTTTGATTTGGTACCTGCAACTAATCCCATTAATGTGCTCTCTGATCAGAGAAATTTGGAGAGAGCTGTGGGCTCTTTGTCTTCTGTTTCCCCCTCCCCTGCAAAGGGCTCTGCAAAGCCTTTTGGGGCAGCGTTCATTGGGTTCAAAATGATCCTGGAAGGCATAATTCTGGTGATTGGCAACAACTCCAGCTCTGTGAAATCAGACTGTCTCTGATAAAATGGCTTGCAAGTAGAGTAATCAGGGAAAGGTGTTTTTTAAAAATATGGATGTTCCCCTCCAGCCAGGGCATGGTAGCTGCAGCAAGGTTGTGTTCAGCTCTCCACTGTGGTATTCTTCTAGTAAAAGAACTACCAGGGCCTCAAGACTCTACATTGGGTGCACATTATCAACAGCAGCTGCACCTTGCCTGTTCCTTGCTTTTAGACATATTTAACCACAACACTGTATCCAATTATGCTACTGCCCTCAGCATTGCTGGAATTGGGTCTTTTTATTATGCTTTTTGAACAGGTTAGAACTCTGTGATGCAGAGGCACCCTTTGCCCTCTCTTGCCAGATAACAAACTGAAGCTTCATTAACTAACCTTCCTTGCTTTTAAATTCGAGTTTTGAACTTTTAATAATAGCCACTGAGATTTCTATACAGGTTTGAAAGGTTACTCTACTGTGTGTAGGCACTAAAACACATTTGTAAGCTCTGACAACCAGTATCTCAGGAGTTATCTGTCTCAGCAGTTATATCTTCAAAGAACTCCAGCAGATCCTTTTTTCTCACACTCATCTTAGATTTAGGGGTGTGTAATTTCCTTGTGCTCCTATTGAGAGCTTCCTTAAACAGTGTCAATGCCTAGTGTCCTCTCTCATCCATGGTCAGTCTTGAGAGTATGTTATGTATGAATGGAAGAGATGGTTCATACAAAAACTAATCTGCCTGGTCTTGATATAAAAAACAAAACAAAACCCAAACAAGCAAACCAAACAAAAAATCTGCCTGTTGAGAAGCTTTGGATTCTTTTTGAATATTCAATGGCTCTGTGTGGTTCTGGTTCTTTAGGCAGTTGATGGCAGGAACCATGCTTAAACAGCATAGTTTGTCCAGCAAGAGAGAAGGGTTATAATTTTACTTTGGTTATTTTTTTACTGCAATGGTAGTGACATTGGTTAGGTGAATCTGAAGGTTTTCAGTACTGTTCAGAATTTTATTCTGTGTCACATTTATGTTATGAAAAACATTATTGTTTTTTTAGAACAGAGCCTTGACTTGATTCAGCATAAACTGCAATTCTGCAGTCTTTCGGAAAGTCAGCCTGTATTATGCAACTTTATGTCTTGTCTTGTGTATGAAGTAGAGGGGATGTAAGTAATAAACCAGAGTACAACTTGTAGAGGTATAAATAAGTTAAGAATAACTGAGATCACTGTGCAAATTTATATGGTTATTCTTGTTCTTTAAGACCTCTGTTTGACCTATATAATATACAAGATACAGTGCAATATATAAAATACAAAAGCACTTCATAAGCCTAATTTCTAAATAGCTGTATTGCCAGGTTAGAAAGGAAATTGAATTTTGTCTGTATATGCACTCATTATTACTGTTAGGATAATCAGATCTGGTTTTATCCATTTTATTTGCTATCTGAGTATTTGTAAACCATCTCTGCGATGTCCAATGTTTTGGACACAAGCATCCATATTATTTCCTTCTGTGAATTTCCATCAAAGCATTTTAATTGATCCAGATGTCTCTTCATTGGCTTCCGTTAACACCATGCATGCAGGATATTAGAAATGGGGTTAATTGACTTTTAAGTGATCAGGAGTCATCTTTGTTTACATGCATTGGTGAATCCATAACCCTGGGGTCTCCCATGTTGGGATGGCCCTGTAGTTGACCTAAAAACCTTTGCTAGACTAAACTGCTTTTGCTTCTCTGTTTCTGCTGTGATGACGTGTACAGAACTGTGATCTTAGTAATATGTAGGACACATGGAAACAAAAAAGATGTGTAGAGGCTTCAGTACAGAGTATTGTATTGCACTACTCGTCTGGGCAGGAAAATGTGTCTGTAAACTTGGAAAGTATGGTACTCAAGGTGAGATTTGCTAGTGAAGGAATTTTGGTTTTGTTGATCTCTTAATGCACTGAAGGAGCATGTTCAAATATTTCTTTTGGGATCTTACAAATAGCTAATTCTTTCTTTTTTTACAGTATCTAGAAATGTTTGGTTGAAAGGCAGTGCACCAAAAAAATTTCCCACATTGAAAGTTAATTTGCTTTTCTATCAAAATATAATTTAATCTCCAAAGATCCATTATGTAACATTTCACGAATGTCACAGGATCTTATAAGTCTGAAGGACTGTTATTAACAAGATGGAATTGTATTTTTCCTGCATTTAAAATATATCAGTGGCTTATGTAAAAAGATAATAACCTACCTTTCCTCCCATTGCTATGTCTAGAAGGCCAAGAATTGTGGAATGCTGTCTTTTTGTATGCTCACCTGTCAGAAAAGGGGATAAACTCCCATTATCTTTCAGTAGCAAATATGATCACCCATTTTCAATGAACACAGCAGATTATTTCTTTTATTTATTTATTTTAATGGTGAATGGTTCTGATTCTTTTAGTGGGTGTGGCTGCCTGTCTATTTCAGAAAAAAATCATCAAGCTGATCCAATGTGTATTTGTGGTATTCTCTGTGTTTGCCAGTGTTAGGGACTTAGTCAGGGGCTTCCAGCTTCAGGAACAAGTCTATGAATTTTTGTAACTAGAGCAGAGAAGCAGGATCTGTGTCCCAAAAACGCTGCTTGTGAGGATCTCCTTTGGAGGAGCAGGTGTAATGGAGTGGCATTGCTGGCTTACACACTCATATCTTGTCTTCTGCTATGCAACAAATGCTAATAGTTCATAGGAAAGCAGTACGAGCCTTGACTGCTGATAGATTTGGCCTTCATGTATTTGGAGTGGTTTTCCTGTTCCTAATTGAAACATGTATGAATGTTAAACATTTTGGAGACAGCTTATGAGGGTGTATTCAAAATTAATTTGAGCCCCAGACACTTCTGAAATAATTTTCTTTTCATCATTCCTGCTTTTTTCTTTACTGTTGGTAGATAAAAAAATATAATGCTGCTTTGCACAGTTATTTATTAACTTGCAGTTATTTATAGTCTTTCCAATAAACATTTACAATGTATTGTTTTATTTTGCTCTCTGTTATAGTCCTGACTGAATCTTTAAATCTAAATGCTAGTGGAACTGTATTTTAAGAACCTTCTGTGGTCAGGTTGCCCGAAAGCCAGTGAAATCATGAAGTCATGTCAAACATGGTGGAAATGTGGGACTCAGGTGTGTCTAAAACAATTCTTGAAGGTATAATATACAGTAAAGATCCATGTTTGATAAACTGCATGCAGTGCATTTAAATATGTATAAATTTTCATGAGAACAAAGTGGGTTAGCACTTTTCAGTGTAAATAATATAGCAAATGGATTATTTAAAATGCACATTGAAATGGAAAATGTTTGACCTCTTTCTGACCTGCTTACTCTTCTACAGCTCATCCCTGAAAATGCCTGAGCAAAAAGAATTTTCAACTGTGTTTCTGTTTTTAATGTGTATAATGTACTGGTGGTTTCTTTACCACCAGTAGTGAAATTGAAAATATATTTTATATATAATGAACACAGAAGAAAATGTACATAGCTATCTGTGTATACTTACTGTTTATTTGAGAAACTACAACTTTAATTCATCTAGGTTTGGAAGATTTTGTTTCATTTAATTGCAGCTTTGGAATGGGAGATAGTAAACCTGAAATGGTATAAATAGGTTTTAAGTAAATAGGTAAATAAATAAAATTATAGTCTATATAGGTTTTCCAGTATAATTTCCCATACAGAGTGAACTTTCAGACCTGAAAGTTCATTCCATCTTTGGAATGGAATGGCTGAGAGAGAGACTTCTTGGGCTCTGGTGTGTATGATTAAAAGAAACTGCAAAATAGACAGGGGTGTAACTCATTAGAATTCTCTATGGGGGAAAAACATCTATCTACAAGTTATTAATATTAGTTCTATAAATACAGTCAGGTTGTTGCCCACTATTACAGTTTGTGCCTTATATTTGTGCATTAATTCTTTATGGGTATTATAAATACAGTTAAAAATGTGCTCTCCCATACTTCAGAGAAATTTTTCTTTTTACATACAGTTTATCTAGAAGAAGGGAATTAATATGTCTTTGATAAAATTATTTAAACAAAGATAATTCATTTTCCAAAATGAGCGCTTTTCAAGCAAAATAAATTCCTTTTGTCACTGTTTTTGGTGAGGAAATCAAAATTTGCTGTAGCAGTAGAATATATTTCTCCTTCTAAATTTGCTGGTTTGAAACACCAGTCTGTGGTGTGAGTTGCAGTGGTATTTTTCTTTTGGCATTCTGTTTTATGTGCTCAGAGCTTTCTAACTATTCATCCTTAAGGCTGAAATTTTTCATGGATGACCTTTTCTCAGAGGTGAACTTATTTTTGAATGCAGGAGAAAACACTGTCTAGTCCCTTACTCATAAAGTTATGAGGAAGACACAGAAATTTAATCTGTTCTGGAAGATTCTTAAAAGTTAGCTTTATGCTTAGTGTGTCGTATGCTCAGTGTAGAGCGATGAGATGTGCTTTTAAGATTGGAACATTTGGACATAATTTTAAGATAACGTTTATAGAATTGTCTGTTCCAGTTTTCCCTCCTGACTGACTCACACAATACTAATGTTTTAATCACAGCTTCTACAGTCAGGCAAATATAGTTTATCTTTTAAACATATTCCTTCAAGGCCAAAAAAAGAAGTCATTATTTATCTATACAACCTGGAAAATGTGGAGGCTGTTGATATTTGTTTGTTCTTTGAAACTACTGGGTTCCTGGATCAGCCAAGCATCTGGGTACTTTTTTAACCACAAATGAGCAAGTATTCCAACTGATTCCTATATAACATCCTTCAAATCTTTGCTGTTGTAGACCAATATTTGCAAAATATCTGTCCAAATCTAAGCAATAGAAGGCATGAAGTGTAGAGGGAAGGTAATTTTTTTTTCCTTTCCACAGATCTGGAAAGCTGGCAAATGGTGATGAAGTAATAAGGAAAAAATAGTGGTAAAGGGAGAGCATTTGAAATATAGAAACATTTATGAGACAAAAATTTCTATGAGTAGAATGTGGCTCTAGGGTTATGCTGACAAAACTTAATGCCCTAAATATTTTTTTCTTGGAAATCATTAACTACCTGTCTAAAAGCAGCCGGAGCTGGCTTTCCACCTATGGAATGAATTCCAGGTGGTATGTTTAAAGATGGGACTTTCTGAAACTTATGACAAAGCTTATAATATCAACAGTTTCTTCTCCCCATGAAAGTGGGTTGGTTTTTCTTGGTTCTCTTCTGAACACCTTTTTCCTCTCTCTACCACTATCTAGAAAATGTTCCTCTTTGCTCATTTTCTAATTTCTCTCTGCAAGTATCTTCATACTGCACTTAATAAACTTGCTGAACAATCCAGATTGCCTCGGTCTTGATGTCAGATTATGCGTTTTCAGCTACAGTCCTTGAGCCATGCAGACTGATCAGTGTTTTCAAAGGCAGTAGCCTTTTCTCACTGAATGGTTGGTGTTACATGCCTAATGCTTATCAAAAATATATCTCACTTCAGACCTCAATGCCTCTCTGGCTGATCACACTTGAAAAAAGTAATGCTTATTGAGAACATTGGCAGCAGTGGAGTCCCTAAATTATTACAAAAAATACTGGGTATTTGTATGTTCAGGCAGCAAATGCTAAAAATTCCAAACCATTTTTGTTTTGCCAAGATGGTTATGGGGAAGATGGGATTTTTTTTTTTTTTTAAAGTGGATTTTAATGGATTTTAAAAAAGCATAGATGAGTGACATCTGCATGGAGGTAACTGTAGTACGCATTTGTCTATACTGTGGTGCTAATTGTAACACTTTGCTGTGCAAGTTTGCAAGGATAGGGTAATTTTTTTCCTTGTTCTACAATCTTTTTGTATGCTGAGCAGTAGTGCTATGTACTGACATGTACGTGTCACATACATGGTCAGCATACCTGCTTTTGATGTTCTGGTGTAGTTGCAATTACTAAAAAATTATGGCAAGAAAACTGAAGGTTCCAATGTGGATGTAAATGTAAACCAGCCTGCAGGGTAACTTTGGTTTTACATGGTTCTTCACTTGTTAGTGAAATCAGCAGAAACTTTATTAGCAATGTAAAGCTGTGAGAAAATGCAGTGTGTTTTAATGACGGTGATATTTGTGAACCAAATTTATATTTTGGATGTAAAGGGTCATTTTCTGCTATAGAATAAAATCAAAGGACTGATCATGGCTTATGTGGAAGAACATGATTCAAATTTACCTTTAGCACAGTGTGGCACTGAAAAGATAGTAGTCTACAAGTCTGTTGCCATGTAGCTCTTCCAAGCTGGCACTAGCAATGTGGAGAAGCAGTAAATTGAGATCCAATGTTTGGTTTTTTCCCCTTAGTTCCTACTTCTTCAGTTACCTGAGTATTTCTGATATACTCTAAGACTGCAGCTATTGTAGCATTTCTCTTTAATACTCCATCATATCCTATGCTGATGATTGTTACTTAATTTTTGCCTGCTACTCAACTATATGTTAATGCTTTTCACACCAAAATCACTTCTTGACTATGATCAGGGAGGGGTAGACATCACTGAGTAGTTGTGTCCATCTGCCAAAGTTATAATGCAGCACTTCTAAATCTGTACAGAAGGATCAAACATGAGTGTTTTCTTGCTACTATTGTTTCTGGTTTGTGGTTTCAAACATCTTTCAGACATTGTGCTTTTCTCATGGGAGTGCTGTGGCAACAAAATGAGTGCTCACATACTAATTAAAAGGAAATTTTGAATAATCTTTTGCAGAATAATGTGTACTATCTATCTAGAGTCACTTTGTGCCTGAAAATAGGTAACCCCAGACATGATGGAGCAGGCAAACTGCTGCAGATTCAACTTAATCACTCCCAAATAAAGATAAGCAGTCAAGCAAAAATAACACAATTCTGTTCTGTAAGTACTCACCTAGTACATTTCAACAAAATCAAACACAAGGACTCTTTCAGGTATTGTAACACAAAGCTTCTGGAACAGCACATGAAATGGAAGAAATAATCCAGATATGTGTGCTTGAAACATATGCATAAATATTTTGTTTACTTTTTCAGCTTTACTTAGGTAAAACTGAAAGTGTTTGGTAACTTCTGTAATTATAGTTCGTTTATCGTTCCTTGCCTAAATGGTCATTGTCTCTGATCACACACATTAAAGTGTTCTGCTGCTCCATGGATAGTTTCCACAAACAGTAGCCAGAAATGGATATATATGAAAATCCCTGTGGTTCTGGTTAGCAGCCCTCCAAGGCTGTGATGAGCTGGTAATACTGGAACAAATTTTAGTGCCAATGCTTATACATGACCTTGAGACATCCAGGTCTTCATGCTTCCCTGCAGCAATTTTTGCTTTCTGTGTTTAAGGCAGAGATATTTCAGCCAACCCAGTAACTGCACTAGGTGTTTGCCTAATCTCTTACTTATTTAAGAATTGGCATAAGGTTTTGCTCCAGCTCTGCTGTGTTCTCAGTGGGATGTACATGCTGTCATTGGAGCCTTAATCCTCTTCTTGTGTCAGTGATCTTGTTTGAAGGCATGAGGGCAGAAAGCTTTGGCTGGGTCTTCTCTAGATAAAATAGATAGGGGACTTTAGGTAATGCTTCTTTCACTTTATTTTTACACACAAAATATTTTATTTAGGGCAGTAGTTTAGACCAAGAATCAGAACAAAATTAATTTTTAGTAATATTTGATGTAAATATGTTTCTAAATCTGCATGAATTCTATTAATTGTTTTATTCATTGAGGTTAGCTAATAATCATAGAATCTTAGAATTCTAGAGTGGTTTGGGTTGGAAGGGACCTGTAAAGGGCATCTAGTCCACCTCCCTGCCATGGCCAGGGACATCTGCAACTAGATGAGGTTGCTCAGTGCCCTGTCCAACCTGACCTTGAATGTTTCCAGGGTTGGGGCATCTACCACCGCTGGGCAGCCTGTGACAGTGTTTCACCAACCCTCATTGTAACAAATTTATTACTTGTATCTAGTCTAAATCTACCCTCTTTCAGTTTAAATCCATTACTCCTTGTCTTTTCACAACAGGCCCTGCAAAAAAGTCTGTTCCCATCTTTCTTAAAAGCTCCCTTTAAGTACTTGGAAGGCTGCAATAAGATCTCCCCAGAGCCTCCTCTTCTCCAGGCTGAGCAACTCCAACTTTTCATCTGTCTTCATAGGAGAGTTGTTCCAGCCCTCTGATCATTTTTGTGGCCCTCCTCTGGACCTGCTCCAAGAGGTTCATGTCTTAATCCTTGGTAGAAAGAAGTGATTGCTGATGGGAAGTATAATCTTGTGTATGGATTCATCTTCATCTTGCATTTTTTATAGACAAAAAAACTGGTAAGTTAAATACTGTAATGATTTTGTAACAATAATATCAAGAAATGCAGTGACCCCCCTTGACAGGAGGTCAAAGTTCCTGGCCTTCTGACCCTAATCCTTCTATGCTCAATAGCCAGGAGATAGGTATCATAAAACCTTTGAAAGCTTAAGGGAGGGAGAGCTGACTTAAACTTCACAAGCAGGGGTTCCTGTGATCACTCAGGATGCAGCTGAACTCTGGGATGGTTCAGTGCTGGTGACCTGATTCCTTGAAGGCTTTTGATTGTCTAATATTCTCCCTTGCATTCCTGCTCCCCGAGCTGGTGATTACTTATGTGATCAGCAACATGGGAAGGGGCATTTAAACTGCTTTTAAGTCATGTAGAGTTCAAGGGGCACAGACACTCCATTTGCACGTAGAGAGATGTGTCTGCATTTAAAACAGCTGAGATGAGACAGAAATAAGATCCTAGGCATAGGAACACAAATTCTGGTTAGACTTAACAATAAGATATAAGATCCTGGGTATAGGAATGCAAATTCTGTTTAGTGCTAACAGTGTTTTGTTTGTTTGTGAGACATTCTGGCTTCTCGGGATATACTTGACAACAACTTTGAAAAAGAAATTGGAAACATTCTTTATAATGAAAATATTTCAGACTTCACAGGAGTTTACTCAGGAACTGCAGTAGTGCCTGGAATCCATTAAGAAAGCTAAACCTATTTGGAATTGCAGAGTATAGAAGAAGCGTGGAAGACAGCAGGTATCTGTGATGAAAAATTATATCCACATTTACTCCTTCTAAGAACTGCTTTTAAAGCTTATGGTAGTCATGTGATAATGAAAAATTAAGGGAATGGCATGCAGCTTATCCTGGCAAGAATTCAGTGACTAGTGAAGGCAGAGCTCAGTATGATGCCAAATTTTAGAGTTACATTATAATCTTCTAGAAAGAGAAAAGATTTTGCAGATTTCTAAATATTAGGACCTTTGATCTTCTCTGAAAAACCTATTTACTATTGAATGACTGCAACATTAAGTGCTTAAAAACCATAAAACTAGGGACAGCTATATCAGCACTGGACTAACGTAGAATCTGTTGCTATCAGAGAAGGGTCTGTCTGTTGGGCTTTGGACCAAACTGGGTTTAACAGGAAGTTGCCAACATTTTGTTAGTACTGGCCTAAATCCTCACTGACAGCATTTCAGAAGCCTGTGAAAAGAAGAGTTGGAACATAACCCATGGTTTCCAAAACATTCTTAAAAAATAAATGAGAGCCATTCAGTAAATACATGATGTGCAGTGGGTGTAAATCTTTGGAGGCTGCAGATGAAATCCAGTCTGAAAAAATCTTAGAGTTGAATGGCACAGTGTCCAGTTCTACGGGAAGAGAAGTTTAACTCTTCCTGTGTGCTGTGAAATGTGGCTATCTCCCGTTTTGTTAGGAGAAATTATTTTGACTTCCACAGTCTTTAGGTTTTTAATGAATAAATTTTATCAAAATGAAATTGCTTCAGTATTACTAAGGTAATACAGATTTCAGTAGATTTCTGTTCATCTTAGAGTGTCAGAGAAAATGTAAGATTTTTAACATCACACAGCCCCTTGGTACATGAGAAGAGGTGTTCATTCCCCTTCTAGCTCATGACCTATTTAAAACTGAGCAGTGGGCTGTGCTTTACATATCCCTTCTAGTACAACCTCAATTAATCTTAGGGTTTTTTCCAATTTCAACTTTTGCTGGAATAATTTTCACATGATTGATCACAGCAACCATTAGGGATGTAAGGTTACAGGATTTTGGAACAAGAAGCTGGTAAGACAATATTATACCAGGTTGTTTTCAATGACAAACTGCAGATAAGAAGTGTGATGAGCAATGATACTGTGACTGTTACCGTCTTTGAACTGCAGATTCAAGAAAAGTATAAATGTTGTAAGAAAAGAACAGGCTTAAAATTGTTGTTCTAACTTTATTATGTAACATCATTTGTAGTGTTTAAGTGTATTTATAGATCTATTTTTGGGTCACATACTTTTTCAGTCTCAAAAGTATTTTCAATATCATAGATGATTTTATGGATCTAATGGAAACAAAGTAGATTAATCAGAAAAAATGACACAACTGTGATTTTTCTAGTTTGTTTTAAGTAAATACATTTTGGTGTCTGAATCTTAAATATGTGATTATTTCTTCCAATTGGAGAAGGGCCCTGGTTGTTTACGCAGTTGTTCATACAGGCATCCTCCCTGTTTGTTTTGTATTTTGGGTGGCACAGTGACTTTAGGGAGCAGTAGGTGGCCAGGAAACTGTTGCCTCCAGCTGCTTTGCAGTCCCTTTGCGTTAGTGTGTGGTTTGCTGGCTTCCTCCCTCCAGCAGAACAAGAGAAGACAGGAGAAACTTTTCTTCGTCCTGTAGAACTCTAAACAGAAGACAATTTGTCTCCCCTGTAACCCCAACCCATTTTTTAATCCTTGGTGCAGCAGCCAGGAAATATTAATGGATACCCTTGGCAACTGTAGGGAAATAAAGCTCAGTCATCATTAATGTGTGGTTGCTAAGGAACCCCTGATAGTCTCCTTGCTGTCATAATTGGGACTACAGGGGTTGTTCTTTGTCCTTGCAAATGACTCTCCCATCCACTACTCAAAAAGAGAGCTACATCCTTCCCCTTACTCCACCCCTTGCCCCCCTGAGTTGCTGAATGATCCATTGACATAGAGGAGGAGAGAATAGAGATATAAGAGAAATAGAGTGGTTGCTCTGCACCATGAAGAAACTGCTGGGTGTGATAAGAACTGGCTTTCGGGTCTTGGGGAGAATGAATTCCATGGAGAATTTTTACATGAATGAATTAACGTGTTTGTAAATTGTGGACTTTGAATCTGTACTCCTTGTTAAACCTTTCAACTATTTATTAATGTACGTACATATTATAAGTTGACAGACTGTGTTTCTGATATAAGTGTCAAGGAGCTTCTTCTGTCTAAGCTTGAGAGTTTTATCAGAATTTCCAAAGTTGTACAAGTAACTTTATTGAAGCTTTAATGTTAGGATTTTCAGTTCTCAATCTTGACGTCACTAAGGACAGAGAATAAAATACTGTAGGTGAAAATGTTTTTAACGTTGCAGCCAGACTTTGCCTTTTCAGAAAATTTCTTTCCTACTTCTTGAAGCTGTGACTTATGTGTCTGAGTAAGGATAACCTCAGGGGAATTGTGTGAACTGTAGTTTTTGTGTGAAAGGTAGGGCTGAGGTATTGAAGGTGTGTGTTCATCAAGACTGGATTTGATATTTCTGTCTACACAACTGTCTCACTATATTTTTGAAGTGCTGAAGTGAAGCAAATGAACACTTGCACTGAAACATGACCAATGTCTCACCATTATCGACCACTGATCATGTTTCATATATGAGCACATTGTATAATCTGTTGTGCTGGACTGGATATCATAAATTGAGAAGACGGTCTTCAGATGAATAGATAGAGACTATGTCATGAAAATTGGCAGTTAGAGAGTTGACTCCCAAAGTGTGAAAACTATTTGAAAATTAGTTCAGTTCAGAAATGTCTATATTCAAATGATAAAGGCAGGTTTTCACATTTAGCGTAGGATTCACAAAATCAAGGGAGAAAAAAGAGTATAACAACTAATCAGACCTTAGTGCAGAGAAATTGTCAACATTTTTGTTAATTTACAAATTACCCAGAGTTTCCAAGAAATGAAAATGAAAGGTGCCTCATGCACTATAAACATGGAATTGAAAACAAAATACATTAAATACTATTAGTCTTAACTCTCTTTCCATCCATGTGTACTTTTGAAGAAGCAATCTCAAGTAGCTGATTTTTGAAGCCTCATCAGTTTCAGTAGAGCAGTTCCTGACCCTACAAGCTGTTGTGTGACATTGTTTTTAAGAGAGTAATTGTGAGAGTTCCCACAATAGCTAAATGCAAAACTGTTGTGAGTATGATCTAAACATGCTGTGAGAGGAGATATTTCAGGGTGATTACTGGCTTGGTGTAGTTAAAAAAAGATCCGGGGTGGTCTGACCCAATAATAACAGATGTTTGTAAACATTATTTGTCACATGTTTGCAGGGAGAGAATAACAAGGCTTTGAAACCTGCATTGCCCTTAGAACAGATTAATATGATGTCTGTAATTTGCCTGACTCACAAGACCAATAAAGCGAGTGAACAGAGGGCTCCTAGAGGAGGAAATTGAAGAGGAGGGGAAGGTGGTGATGGCAGAGGCACATCATTTTAATCAGCGGGGGGGAAAAAACACCACTTGATGGGATGCCTGTTGAATACTATGAAACCTTTAACATTTATTAAGTAAGTTCCCTGCTTATGTTTAATCAGCTCTCTCTGCTGCTTTTTAGTGTGTATAGCACTAATTACAGCACTCTTGTCACAAATAAAGATTCTCTAGATTAGTGGTCTGCAAAGCTGTGGTGTGCCAGGGTATGTGGCTGTTTAATGGAACTGTTGTAAGCAGTGTTTTTCAAGAAATTTTTCAGTTAAGACTTTGAGATGGCTTCAAGAGTCTACGTGAAGCTTTTAGGTCCGATGGTGTGTTTGGAGCTAAGCTAAGCTGTTGTAGCAACATCTATTCCAGAACATGAACAATAACTTTGTAAAAGATAATGGGAAAGGTTGAACGATAGATACATCGCTAAATTATTTCTATTAATAATTAAATAAATGTTACTGTGATTCATAAATTATTTTCCACTGGTCCTATGAAAAAAAGAAAGATCTCTCTCAGCAAAAAATGAATATATGATTGGTAACATTTCTGACATTCATATAGCAGAGACACAAAATGTATGGAATGGATTTCACCTGCAGCAAGGAAATATTTAAGTTTCTTTTGGATTGAGGCTGTTACCTCTTTGTGTCTCTTCTGGGGACGTGTGGAGCCTGGCTCAGTGCTAGTGTGGGGGTCTCTGCACCAGGCTTCGCTGCACGGGATTAATGTTCAGGCTTTCAAGTAACACTTTCAGGTGCAGTCTGATGCTCTCTGAAATCCTTTCAAAACTAGTTGATAAATAAATTTGAGATGCCAACGCTGCTGAACTGAAGGTACTTAAAATCTGGGACCAAAACACATAAATTGCATTCCATGTTGGGTTTTTATGTAATTTAGGAACTTGCTCAGACACAGTGAATGAGAAGAACAAACACTTGTAGTAAGTAGTTGTTTTTAATGTCTTCTTTTCAGATTTCTGTACTTCACATGCAGCTTACTCATTAGACTGTAGTTATAATTGTAGCATTTAATTTAGTGGCTGTGGAAGCTGCTGCATGAAGCAAAATTCACATGCATGGGTCTGTTTAGCCACAAGGCCAGTAGAGCAGAAACATGGACCCTGTGTTCTTCTGGCTTGTTTTGACAATGTGCTTGTTGTTTTTACGTAAGTCTGTACAAGTCAGTTATTTCAGTCATGACCAGAGAAACTGAGATCCAGTTTACTGACCCATAATGAAAACCTCCTTATGCCCTTGTAACTCTCTTCTGTTACTTAGACGCATTTCCTTCTGTATTGGATGTGAAATCTCTCTTCGCTTACTCTAGTGGAGAGCTGTGATATTGTTATCTGTTTGAGAATGGGTATTCATAGAATCAGAAAAGGTCTGGAAGGAACGCAGGGAGTCATCCAGTATCCATGCATCCCAGACTAGACTTACATACGTGAGCAATTCCAGCAGATATTTTTTCCTTTAAAATAACTATCCCTGTCTGGGCTGCAACTTCTCTGTACAATATATCCCAGTATTTCACTACCTTTACTGTTAAATTGGTTCCCCTTTTATTTGTTTTCCTTGCTGTAATTTAAACATGTTGGTTTTTTCTTCTTACCTTCTGTCCACAGTGATCATGGAGAAGAGATGATTCACTTCCTTTTTATATATTTGAAAAAGATCCATAATTTCTGTAACTTTTCTCTTTGCAGCCTCAGTCTCCTCAGGTATTACTCAAAAATAAAGTGGTAGTTTTAGGACTCTAATAGATGCTTAGCACTCTCTTCCCTCTTGTTTTGAAGAGGTGGGAGAAGGGATTATAATACCCACAACTACTCACAGCACTTCAGCTCTGGATTTCTCATTGTTAAGGTCAATGATGGTGTTACAGATGTATGGTTTTGCATGCTAGCAGGACTATTCAGTATTAATCTTGCCCTTTGACATTTTTGTGTTGTCTTTTGTGTTGTCTCTTTTTCATAACCTTGGTTGAGAATATTCACTTTATTTCAAATGCAGAGAAAAATTCTGAAGAGCCTTATTTGATACTTATTTCCATTTGGTAGTGGTCCGTTGTTACCTATTGCAAGACACTTCCACTACCCATGTTTTTGTACAGTCCTTACACTAGTTTCATTTAGAGTATATTTGCTGATTCTGCTTTAAAGAACCTTATTTGAGATGAGGTTAAAAACCATGTTAGAGAAAAGGCATATGTTTTTTTCTACTTTTTTGTCACACACACGGCCCTCTTACAGAAAGGAGATTGTTGGAACCGACACGAATTAGCTTAATTCACTGCTCACTGTTCTTTTTGTCCTTACAAATAATCTTTTTTTTTTTTTTCTCAGACTTACAGTTAAATTTCTATTCCCTTTCTCTTCCTTTTTTTTCCTCTTCTTAAAGAACCCCTGATTTCAAGGATATTTTTTTTTCCTAGTTCTATGATTACCTCATCAATACTCTAACAGGGTCTCAGTTTAATCACTTATGAGTGTCAGGCTTGATCATGGTATGATAGGATAAAACCAAAGAGGTTTAGGCAATTTCAATGTGCTAGGTTATATTAAGTATTTTTTAATATGTTCTTTTCCAGTATTAATCTGAAATCCTACTATTTTTTTTCTGATTTTAATTAATGATTGCAACTGGTCTTTCAAGTCAAGTCTGAAGGAAAAAAAAAAAAAGCAGTGAACATTTTGTTTTTCCACAGTATAATCTACCTCTGGAGATTTCCCTCTAGTACTCCAGCACTTACTTCATCATTCTCCTACTAGTTCAACGATTCTAGAATCTTTACTTCCTGTGTTTGGTGTCCCCGACTAATTTAAACTCACTTTATGTATTGCCAGTATTGATTTTTGTCCTTTATGTGTTTGTGTTATTCTTTTAAATTTGATTGTAGTAATTTGACCTAGTTCTAATTGGATATACTGTTTTCATCCTTTTAACAAGGTAAAGAAATATTTGAGAATGAACCCATTTGGTCTCTTTCTCTCCATTTTCCCACATTGTGACTGTCGTAGGTCAGTATGTGTTTATCACAGTCGTCTTTATTCAAGTCTGTCCTTTTTGTTTTGCTGAAGGAAAAAAAGTACCCCAAAACTGTATCATGACAGAGTAAAGTGCATGAGTCAAATGGCATCCTGCCTGCATATGATGGTGTGACCTGGATGCAGAAAGCAGCAACGGGCTGTAACCTATGGGCTTTTTGCTCTCGTGCCCATCACTAGTGTAGAACTGGGTTGCAGAAGAATCAGAGGTAATTAGTACGAGAAGGAAAGCTTGTAATCTTTGGGGCTGCAGAGAGTAAACCTGTGGCTAGCAATATTGAAGAGTTGTATGTCTTTGTAGAACCAAGTGTTGGTGTCTCCTGGATGTAGTAATTTCTTTATCTGAGCTTAGTATAAGCCTTATTTCTAATAGTGCATTTCCTCTGTGGGCTTACTTGTTTATTCATTCATACGTGTTTTGCCTTGGCACTGAAACTGCTACAACAAATGAAATATATTTGCTGACTGTACTGAGCAAACTTTTGATAATTAATCTGAGAAAATAGAACTGTTCAGAAATTTTCTGAGTTAAAATGAGCTACTAGGATCTGTTTTATAAACTTGTTAACCACGGGAGTACTTCTGAGTATGGGAAGCTTTTTTTCCCTTTAATGATTTAAATATTGTGAGTAGTGCATTGCACCATGACTGTGCATAAGGCTTCCTAATGAAGCAGTAGCATGGTGTAATTTAGTTGCTGTAGCTTATGCATTTGGTGTGATCTTTTGTGCAAATGCAACAGTATCATATTCTTCAAAGCAAATCCACATGAGTTAGAGAATTGTAGATGATATATAAATAGACAAGTGTTCTATACAACTATTATTCTAATCACTCTTCCCTCGACTGGAAGTTTCACCAAGGAACTGCAAGTGAAGAGGTTTTAAGAAGGTTTGCAATATTTAACAGTGGAGTATTGAGTCCTAGAGGAGTTGATCTGTTTGTGCTAGCATATAAAACCATGATCCTAACAGAAAAGGTATCTATATGTGTAAAAACTGGAGATCCTGTACACTAATGTGGAAAGTGGAAATATAGGAATTTTATGTTGAATATTTCTGAATTTTGATACACAAGGCAGGCTGCATTGATCTCTTGGTTATGTTAACTGTACCATATTGTGAGCATATGGCTCTTGGCTTTCTCATAATTACGATTATGAATTGTCTATTCATGAAAAGCTGAATGCCTTCTATCGATTTTGGAGTGAAAATGTCTGTTTTTCTTGACTGGACAACAGAAAGATGATAAACTCATTATCTGCAGTTTTTCTAATTGCATCTTGCTTTATGGTTTGTACAAACTATCAATTTGAAGCCTTAGATTCCTTTTAAGAACTAAATCTTTCATCTTTCTTAAATAAAAGATTCTAGCAAATTCTGAGAAATCCATCTAAGTGATAGATTGATTTTTTTTTTCCTTTTAGGATTAATCACTCACTAGGAAAACTTAATTAGCGTCTTTGATTTTTAATATAGGGTAATTGATGAAGTGTTTGGTCCAAGGATTTGATATTAGTGTATGGGACCTTTGTTTGAAGACCAGAGGTTCAAATCTGAATTTTTTTATGATGATGATAGATGACATATAACAGCTGTTCTCTGTTTTACTGGCAGTCATCTCTGTCCATTTATTAGTCTGCCAATGCCCACATCATAATTATTTTCAATTAAGCAGAAAGTATGTCTCTAGTCCCATGGAGGTTGGCGACATCACTCGTGTTTTCAGTTAGATTTATGTCGTCCTTTGCTGAATCAGAACCTGACTAAGAGGATGACTACAGCAGAGTAGGTGCTAAGTCTCCCATGAATCAGTTCCCTTTGTTATCTTAAAGAAGTTATTTCTTAAAAGCATTCCTTGCAGAAAAAAAGTATTAGTTTTATGACTTTGGAAAGTTTTTTCCTGGTGTTAATGGATAGGCAGGCTGTTGGAAAATTCTGTACCTCTCTGTGGAGAGAAACTGCAGAATAAATTATTACTTAACCTAACAATAAACTTTGGGTCAATTCTTTGAAAATAAATTATTTCTCATTTGAAGGTCATGCTGTAGCTGGTACTGTTACCAGCTCAATGATTAAAAGCTTAGTCATCCTCTTCAGTTTCTCCTGGATTGGTGCCCTGTGTGTGGGAACTGAGTCTGAGCTTGACAGGGACCAATAGGCCAGTACATTGGTCTGTGTATTGATAAGGAACGTTTTTAAAGAGCAAGATATTAGAAACATTCATTTTGTTGGTTTTGTTCTCTTCAAGAAGCAAACTGCTACATTTTTGAAGCGATTTTTTTTTTTTTTTTGCACATCAAAAGTAGCTAAAACCTCTTTTATTAACTTATCTTCTGAAGGTTTCTCTTTTCTCCTCTCTTATCTCTTGTTCTTTCTGTTTCATCACAGGAAAAAATGGACTTTATCACAGGGAACATGGACTTTGGTAGTCATTGTTTCTGTCTGGGTGTCCATATGCATAAAGGGTTTTTTATGGTTCCATCACAGAATCACAGAATGATTTGGGGTTGGAAGGGAGCCCTCTGGAGATTATCTAGTCCAACCCTCTTGCCAGAGCAGGTCCACCCAGAGCAGGTTGCACAGGAATGCATCCAGGCGGGTTGTCAATGTCTCCAGAGACGGAGATTCCACCACCTCTCTGGGAATCCCGTTCCAAGTGCTCTTCCACCCTCAAAAAAAAGAAGTTTAGATGGAACTTCCTATGTTCAATGTTCCTATGTTCCTATGTTCCCTCTAGACTTCTTTTCTAATCTCTTTTATCAGACTCTCTTCTAATCTCTCTTCTAACCAAAGATGTAATGTGTTTAGTTGTTGGAGGTCACATCTCTTGGTGACTCTCCAGCATTCTCTGTATTAACCTCATCTGTGTCCCACACAGAGCAAGTTGGAGCTCAGTGGGTTTCCATTCCACGTGTGACTTTTTCATTGTGGGGGATGACAGAAAGGACCGCTTTAGATAGAAGATAAGACTGCTTCAAACTGCTACTAATAAGTAGCTTTCCAAAAGCTACTTATTAGTCCCAGCATGTTTCACTGAAGTGCTGAGTAGTAATGTTAACAAGGTTTTGCACACTGTGGTTCTTCTCAGGTACAAGCTCTCAGGGGAAGGAAGAGGAAAACATCTCTGTCGGGGGAATAAAGCAGCCTCATTTGGAAGTGATGATCATTATCCCATTATTTCCAGAGAGGGAGTAAGCAGTATTTCCTCCAAGTTGACAGCAAGCCACAGGTCCTAACTTCTCTGGTACAATCAGTTTGACCCTGAATTTTCACCTGGGGGGGAGAAGAGGGGTGCACCCTTTTATTCAGGCAGTCTGCAATGCACCATACTCCTTCAGCAGCACTGGCTACACAGCAACCAGTGGGGAGAAAGGTACCTTGATGCTTTAGTTGCACAGATAGTGACCCTTTACTCCCCTTATCTTATAATATTGTTAGTTGGCTGTGTAGTTTTCTCACACTGGCATATATAACCATTTATACCAGTATTTTTGCAATTTACTGAAACTGCGAGTTTAGCCAAGTCAGATAAAATATGTACTTTAGTTTTGCTAGTTACTGTCTAATTACTGTAAACTGTCATGATTATCATCATTGACATTCCCAATACATAGTTTATGTACTAAGCAGCCAGCTACACATCTCTCATTCTTTTTTGAAGGATTCTCACTAATCAGCACACAAACCTCCTTGCAGATGACAAGGCACAAGTCCCCACACAGTCCCTCCTAAGGAGAGGTGCCAAATGTACCAAGTTTTCTGACAACCTAAGTGGCACTGGTCCAGAACTATCCAGAGTTATCAGAAAGTTTCCTTGCAATGCAGCACCTGAATGAATGCAACATACAGATGCTATAGAAAGGATTTTGTTACAATAGAAAAAATAATGTTCCTGTAGAGATATTAAATTATTTTTCTTTATTATTGGAGGAGACAGTAATTATCAAAATTTTCCAGTGGGAATTGTTATTACGTGGTTGGATTTTGGGCGGCTTCCTACGCTTACTGTGGCATTAACAGGCTGAATCAGCAGCAGGTTGGAATGTATTTCATTGCCATTCAGAAACCTGAGTTTTCAGGCCTAGCTGTTTAATGCAGTGCTCAAAAGAATTCCAAATATTTTGCATTTGGGACATTTTTCTGTGCTGAAATGATTGATGAGACTCATTTTAAATCTGGAAGTTGGCAATCTGTGGCTGCTTAACAAGGACAAATTATTTTTGTCGAAGTTAGAAGAAGAGTGTCTAAAAAGCAGGAAAAATAGGTAATAACAGACATTCCACAGCTGCTGTGTGGGTGTTGTAAGTTGAATAAGAAGTATATGCAATGCAGGTGTACGTATTTGCTAAATATCTTTTTTGGGTGGGTTTTTTGTTGTTGTTACAAAAATAGTGTATGAATAGCACTTTAGCAGAAGAATATTTTCCATGCCACTGTTTCCTAATACAGATTCCAGTTTGGTCACAGTTCTGTAGAGAAAATGTGGGATGAAGAACATTGAAATTGTGTTGGAGACTTGGACAGTTTTTAAACAGAACCTTAAACAGAACAAGCTGCAGAGCGAGTGCCCAGTACAGCTGGCCCGGCCAGAGCCTACAAGCCATCTGTGGGCTAGTAGTAGCCCAGATGGCTTTTGTTGCTCTTTGGGACCGCTATTCTTTTCTTCTCCACTAGATGACTCCTGTGCCGGGTGCTATTCGTTCCATTCCCATGATCTTTGAAAAAAGTGAGATTTCTTTTTTACTGCTCTTGAGAATGTCACATACATTTAACTAGTTTTTCTGATTGCTACAGTCCCATACAATTACGAACACTTCCTGCCTCTTCCTTTTCCATTCCTTTCTCCCACTTGCCTCTTTGTGCTTAAAAGAGCAAAAAGCAGAACATGTGGCTAAAATGAGGTATCCCTCTGCTCACATGCTTGTTTTCTCCTTTCTATGTAGTGTCTCTTATCTATTTATAGATAAGATGACCTCTTTCTGTTATCTTCTGCCAGGAGCAAAGCGTCTCTCATGTTAGGTTTATGCTGTGCTTGTTGGCTGAGGCTCTGATCCCAGCTGCATCCCACAGCAAGTTGTGCCAGCAGGGGATGGACATCCTTTACCTGTCTCTTAAAGAGCTCATCTTGTGGAATAAGAATACAGTTCACAGATTTAAAAACTACTGAGGGAGGAACCTATGCAGCTCACTTCTGAAACCCAGAAATACACAACTGCAACTCATGTTTGGGCTGAAAGAGGTTCATATTAGAAATGCTGGAGCTTTTTTCCTGAGCAAGAATAACTTTTCTGATATTGTGTAAAAATTGACAATTGTTATAATATACAAAAGATTTGTTCCCTTTCAGAAGGCAGTTATGCTTCTTAGCTTTGAAGATGAGGTCTCTGAAGGATTACACTTTTTAAAAATTCCGTTCAGTTTCCAGAAGTGATGTTCTAATAATAATCTTAAATGTAAGTTGATTAGACAGTCATTGAGTGTGATTTGTCATTTTAGCAGTGAGATATTGTCTTTTGAAAAAAGTTTCAATGCTGCATTAATATATCACAAGAATAATCTAAAAGAAAGGTTATTTTCATCTTAAATAAACTTTCCAAGACAAAAGAACTCCACTGCAATTTTGATATAAATGTAATTCACAGCTTTGAAATTATAAGAGATTATGTTGATTGTACAGAGGCTTAGGATGGGCACAGAGAGAATATCATTTACGGCTTTCTAGTCTCAGCAACCCAGGAACTTACACTGCTCATCCAGAATTATAAAAAATAAGCACTCTGGATACTTGTAAATCTTAAAATTTGTGAGTGTGCTGCAAACAAAAGACTAATACTGTAATGAGATGGAATTAATTAAATTTAAATTTAATTTAAATACTTAGCTAGTCGATGAAAGAAACACCTAAACTTTAAAAAAACCCCAGATAATCCAGAAATATAAAAGAAGACTCTGTAGTTTACGTTATGGTATTTTGTTCACATTTTTTTTTGCAAAGACTTATATAGGAGTTTCCCTTTGATTTGAGGGGATTTGGGATCAAAACTGAGTTTAGTCAAGTTGTAATGAACAATAAAAAATTTTATGCCTAGTAGTAACATGGTATTCATCAACTGCTAGTGAGTATACAGTGGCACAAGGTCCTAATGCTGAAGTGTTCAGCTGGCTGAGCACAGGAAACTACATCTCTGCATTAAATGTGGGAAAAACCAAGTTTTTAAATGCTCTGTGTGTCGAGATGGTTTCTATTTGAGAAATTATTTCGTCATGTGAAGGTGAAGTATAGTACTGCTTAAGCTGATGTACCTGGCCTCATTTTACTTAATGAGGGTCTTATGAAATGAAATCAAAGATAGAAGGTTATCTCTATGGTAGTAACTTCAATTGTGATTGCTGAGCCTCTGTTTCCGTCTGCCATCTGTTAGTTCTTTCCTTGACAGTTGGTGAGAAATAAAGTAGTCTGTTGCAGAGGAAACCAGGGGACAGAGAAACTGAGGTTTCTTTCCATGTTCTGTGACACTTGGATTATTGGAATCCATCTTTCCCTCCTTATCAGGAGGGGCTTCTGTGTTGACTTGTCAAACCACATGCCCTCAGAAGATCTTAGGCCCGTAGTGCGGAGGCCTGTTGGCCATGTGTACTAGTCTGCTGTATCTGTGATCCCTTCTGGTTGTTGCATTTAACTTTGCTGCTACCTCTTCCCTTAAGTTGGCATTCCTGACTTTTAACTTTTCTTCCTCCTCGTCCACTTACCTATCCATCTTTCCTTTGTTTTTCCCTTAGTGTATGTCACAGCCTATACCCCAATCACAGCCTCTCTCCTTCTGAAGAGCACAGGGAGAATGTGTCAACCAGAGGAATCTACTTATTTATATATTGACTGATCATAATTGACAAACTTCTGCTGTGTGACATGTGATGTATTATTGTGGAACCTTTTCTCTTTAGAGCCTGGGAGAAGGTAGGCTTGTATGCAGAGTCTTGCTCATGGCTGAGGCTGTGAACAGTAAAGGGGCTGTCTCTGCAGGAAGCTGATAGAGGAGACCAAAGCACTGGTAAGCATTGTGAGGAGAAACTCACAATGCCTGTATGTGGCTGGCATCAGGTAATATATAAGAACCATGCCTTCTGATGATAAATAGGCTTTGGTGGATACAGATACAAAAAACTAAAAGACCCTACAAACTGCAAACTATCAGGCCTCCAAAGTCTAACATGGCAATTAGAGATAATTGCTTTAATTCTGTAGAGTTTTGTTTTCATTTTGTGAGAAGTAGCCAAACTAGGTACTGAGAGGCTACCTGGAAGAATAGTATGTGGTTACTTCAATATGATGTCTTGTAGTTAGTACAGAGAAATAGCTCAGTTGCTTGAAGAATAGATTTTAGAATCAATTTAGTTAGAATTGCTTTTTCACATTAAGCTTGTGACATAGGCTTAAAGTTAAAAAGTATTTTCAGTGTGACAAAACAAATAAAGAAGAGATGGAGATAATGTCTTTCTCCTCCTTCACCTTGCCTGCCCTGGCGCACTTACACAACGTGGCTTCTTTGTCAGAGCAGATTCCCAGGATAATGGAGTCTGAGTTTTCTTCTCAGTGCCCTAACCATTATGCTGTATTTTGCACTTGATCTTTATTGTTGCAACTGAAAAAGAAAAAAAAAAAAAAAAAGGAAAACCACACCCAGTTATTTCTGATATCAATTTTTAGGCATTTACAGAAATTTTCCATTTCTAATGAAAAGATTGAATTTATAAGGAAAAAATATGGATGTAAGGAAAGTTACCTATAGGTTTCTATCTCCTCGATGAGTCAAAAAGCTAGGGAAGTCAGCATATGGATGAGTGGAGGACATTTTGACAAAAGTGCTGCCACTGTTAAGTGAAGCTGGAAGTTCTTCACTGTTTCCTCTCTTCCAGGGAAAGACCAATATTTTGATCTGTCCTTAAGGAGGGAGAAGGTGCAGCAGATTTTTTTGTTTCTGATGTTGACTGTGATCAGCTGTGCATTCATATTTTAATCTTTAGGAGATACAGTGCAACTCTGTAACTAATATATTAAAGGGCTATTTGGTGAAGGTAACATTTTCAGTGTTCCCTGTGTCC
>BJBW01007292.1:61923-78346 GCA_004320125.1 Scolopax mira
AAGTTTTCTTTTTAAAATCTTCTTGTCCTTCACCATGTTTGGCTGGAACAATCCAAAGCTGGGAGTCTGTGGCTATCCATTCATTTTGCATTTTTATCAGGGACAAACAGGTACGACAAAGACAGAATGGTATGTCCCAGGGGGGTTGGGACAGCAACCTGGGGTAGTATCACTCTTAGATTGGCAAAGCTTGGAGACAGGATTGTCTTTGATCTCAACTGGTCTTATAAGACATATCCAAAGCTCAGCTGCTGAGTTAGTGTGGAAGAACACATCCCTGACTATCGGAAATAGTCCACTAGTCTAAAAAGAAGTCAGAATAAGAGGAAGGTGGTAAGCTATGAAGTAAAACAGGCTAAAGCTCAGTAATGTAGCTGGATGAACTACAGATGCTCATATATTATGGTATGAAGACAGTACCAGTAAGAAATGGTTTGGAAAATTTCTTTGTAGTCATATTTGTCTTCTGCCTCTGTGGTCATAGTATGTGTTCTGTGCCTCTTGTTCTGGCTTTGTTTTTTAGAGATAATTTAATCCTTTATGTACATACTTTTCCCTTCAAGGGGAGATCATAAAGTTCCCTTTAAGTTTGGAAACTTGTCTGAAGAGCGTGCAAGTCATTCAAATTTACCACAGTGCCCATCAACTTGTTTAGAACTGTGATGGTTTGATAGTTCAGAGGAGAATGTTAACATTCTGCTTGTAGTTCTCAAGTGATATGTTCTGTCAAAGGATGACTTAAAAGAAACGATACTTTCTCAGTGTTGCTTTCTTGTGTTTCCTAGTAGTATATTCTCCTTGACAAGTAAAAAAGATGGTTTCTGTATTTTTCTCTCCAGAGGAAAAGTTTTACAGACTATGGGTTAAGAATGTGTTTGTAGAGACTAAGTTCCTTCCTTAGAGGACTAGTTACATTATTCTGATAATCCACATATGCCAAGATTTGATAGAGAAGTCACTTAATTATAGGGTTTTTTGTCCCATTTGTGCAGAAGATTGGACTAAGATTATCAACTCTCTCTTCCTGTTCACATCAAAACTCTTGAGGAATTAATTTTTCATCAAGGTGGAAAAGAACAGTGACCCTACAGCTTCTTTTGGAGCTCTCCAAGGCTCACAACTGAACAACAAAGTTGAATTTCATTAGTCTAAGCATTATGTTTTTTAAAAAAAGTGATATTCAAGAAAAGTGGATAGCTCTTCATAGGAGAGTTTACCAAGACTGTGATTCTGAACCTGTACACAGTATTGTGCAGAACAAAACATTCTGTCTTTTAGAAACATTAATACATTGAATTTTTTAGACTGTTTCTGGACAGGTTTGCGGATACCATGTTACTGACTGGCCATTACTGGCTTTGTGCTACTGGTTTGCCAGCTTTGGACTTCTTACAAACCCCTTGTTAACATGGGTAGACAACAACATGGGTAGACATGTTGTTTTAGGTGGAGGAAGTCAGACCTTTGCATTTGGAAGGACTTTGAGTTTGTTTGCATGTGATGCAACAAAATAAGAAATGTTTAAGAACAGAAGGCAGCTTGACTAAAGTGTTGTATTGGCTTCCCATTGTATCTCTAGTTCTGTAGATTCATTGCAACACAGGAGAAAAGGGAGCGTTTTGTTGCCTTGTAATTTAATTTTAAGAAAGGTTAGTTTTAGTAGTTAGAACAAGAGTCTGTGTTTAAAAATAAATAACACTTTTTGCTGAGAGCACACTAGAGAAATTGTAGGTGCATAACGAAGATTGGAGGTGCACTAGTATTTCGATTTGAGCACACAGTTGCCCAATGACTTAATTGGGCAATGAGGTCATTCCTGCATAGTCATGATTAACATATATATTCTAGTTTATTGAAAATATAAAAATATGTTAACATTAAGAAAATAACTCAGGTGATCAACTAGTTAGACCATTGTCTGCTTCTGTTTAATGCTCCACTTCTCTCTCTCTCTCCCTTCCTCTCTCTCTCATTTGTGGTGAATTTTTTTGTTTTATTTTGTTTGTTTTTTATTGTAGCTCTGAGATTTCCAAGTTAGCCTGAGGAAATAAAATGTATTTCTATGTCCAATGCATATCTAGCAGTAAATGAGATATTAAAAACAGGACTGGTTCATTTAATATTGAATGCTCTTTTCTTCAGCTAGAAACTTACAAACTCTAGGAAGTGAGAAGTAGATACTGTGATGCTTTTGTAAATAATGCATATAGAGCCTGATGCAATGCAAAGGAAACTAATTAGAAAGACTTCAGCTTGCTTTAGAGCAGGCTGCAAGCAGTTCTGTATGCATTTTGTTGTTCATACTTCATTGTGCCTCTTCTCATCACTTGAAGCTGGTGCCACAGGCTTTTATTGTTCTGGTGTGCTATTTTCCCTTCCTTTTTTTTATGTCCTCCCCCCACCCTGAATTTAACTGTCTCCTTCACCCAGGCCATTTTGCAAATATCTACTAGTTTGGTTTTTTGTTGTTTTGTTTTGTTTTCTCCAAAATAACAAGATGCAGAAGGAGAGTGATCAGAATATCTAGAGTAAAATAGGATGAGATAGGTGGCTCCTTACAATCCTGATGTTGACTAGATGGTTGTCCCAAAGTCCATAACTTTCAGCTGTCCAAACAACAGCATCCAAGCTTCATTCCTAGCAACAGTTAAATCTGACTTGGCAGCTCTGTTGAACTGTGTGTTACTTGTTGTCCGGGTTGGCATGAGACAGTAGGGTTTCAAGGAGATCTGGGTGAAGAAGGGAGAAACAAGATGAGTAGGGTAGGATCCGTGAATGCTTCAAGTCTATATGTAGCAGGGAAAGAGAAAAAGTGGGCAGTGACACTTCACAGAGAAGGCTTCTCTTTTCATTTTTTTCATTTCCACACCTTCCAGACTTCCATGAGTACAGGATTCTCATCCCTGACGTGCTGTTCCTTTCTGCAGTGTGCTTGGGGCCTGTGCTGGTGGGGCAGGAAAAAAAAAGCAGGAAATTTGTTTAGATGCTACAATTAGAGAATTCCATGCTTAATGCTGTCTGCACCTCTGTCTTTCTCTGTTGTTTATGAAGAAAAACATCTGGGAGAAAAGTCAGCTAATTTCCAGGCCCATTTTCTCATGTACTTACAAACAAGCAAAATGTGGACAGTTCATGGTGCTGGTTATAAGACACAATAAAAAATCGAGTTGTTTTACACAGACTTTGTTCATTTCTTCTGAGATAAAGATGATTCAGTTGTAAGTACTGCTGTAGTCCATTTTCACAATCTTTGATGAGTTTAACTTGATGTTTCCTTAAACAGAGTAGAGAGAGAAAAAAAATGTTTATACATTACTTGTCAGTTTTGAAGTGCTTTTGGAAATAAATAGCTTGTTCTTTTGCTGACAGGATTTGAAATCTAGCAATCAGCGAGATGAAATTGCTGCAGCACGTGCATCCCTGAAGGAAAATTCCTCTCTCCTACATTCAATATGTTCAGCTTGTTTGGAACATTCAGATGTTGCATCCCTTACAGCCAGCAAGGATTCAATTTGCAATGAAATACAGAATGCTCTCAATGTAATTTCTAATGCTTCCCAAGGAGTTGGAAATAAAGTGGGACAACCTACTCCTCACACAGCTACTCTTGGAAGTGCAATTGATGAGCTCGAGGTACGTAAACCCATAAACATGCAACAAGTAGTTCCAAGTGTGTCACTGAGGGGGGAGACAGGCACATCTCTGAGTTAAGTGGGCAAACCCCTGAGTTTAGTTTATAAATAACAGAAATTATCAGATGATGATGACCACTGCTACCTTGACTGCATTTAAACTAGAACATCACAAGTTGGAGTCCTTTACTCCAAAATTTGTCATTGAGTTCATTATGTAATTTATATAATTGAAGAATTTAGAAACCTAATTATATTTTATGCTTATCATTAAACAGTGACATAACCAGTATGCGTTCACAAATTGTGCATTTCTACTTCCATTATTTAACCAAACACTTGGAGTACATCAGTTCTTTCTCTACTCCTGACCTCATCCTAAGCTTTTGTATGGAGCTTTCCCTTTTTCTCATGGCTGCTATGGTTCTTAGCAGTGTTACTTTCCATTGTCCTGCCAAAAATTGTCCTGTCCTTCTGTAGATGAGATTACAGACCATGCTCTTCATCTGGTGTAATTTGTGTAGGCCCAGATTAACAAAAGGAATGAAAATTTCCAAACACATTTGCCATATAGATCTTTTTCGTTGTAAATTCTTGGACTTAACCAATCTCAGCCTTGGAACTCCAATATTGATACATTTCCAGGAGAATTGATGTTATGAATGATGGTAATAGATATTGTCTGACGTTTTCAGGGAAAGGTTAGAGAAATACGTTGAAATCCATATATGATGCAAATCCTTTAGTTGCAGTTTATTCATCAAAATGGACCTCTCAGTCACACTCAAAGCTGAATCTGACAGGATTTGCCCCCTGCAAAGGGACAGGCTATAATTACCTGTTACATGTTATCCTTCTTTGCTTCTCACAGTGGGTTTTAAAATCACAGTTTCTAATCTGTTTTATCAATAAATGGAAGAAAAAAAGAACCATTTAAGAGTAGCACATGATTTGTTACAATGAAACTCTAAATGACAAACAACTTACTTTAAATAAGAACTATCGTTTACCTGTTTTACTTATATATTTTTTAAACAAAATTTGGCAAAAGGATTGCATCTTCTGATCTCAGATTAATTCATCTTGACTGTATGTGAACATTACCATTTTAATGATTTTTTTAAAAATAAAAGTAATTAAATTTATTATTGGTTTAACATTTAAGAATTATCATAATCACAAAAGGGAAAAATATCTTTTGGATTAAATTTGTTTTTATTCAGAAACATAAGACCATAGAAGTCTGACTGTTGTAAAAAGCTATTTGTTTATGGAGTTTTAAGTATATTCTACATGTGTAACACAAATGAGAATTGAGTCTGTGTGAGTTAGAAAAGCACAATTTATAGAGCATTTAACTTCTTAAAATTAGTTTATTAATTAGATGGTTGCACTTCTCTTTCTTTTTCTTTCTTTGCAGAAACTTCTATTGGTGAAGGATCTGAAATAACCTTTGCTCTATCTTCTTGTTGCAAATACAGTGCCATGAAATAGATTGATATAGTAAATAGTCTGTTGGGAACAAATCTTATTAAATGTTTATAGTGTGGAAATGTATCATGGAGCTTACCCAACAATCGAGTATCTAGATGTTTTGCAATGTCATTCTTGCTTTGCCGGTGCTGGCAGTGTGAAAGTTATTACAGATTTATAGGTGAGAAAACCAGCAGTAAAATTAGAGCAGCTAACTCTTAAATCAGTAGATTCTCAAGAATTCCTCATAGAGGCTCCATATAACTACCATGTCATTCATAACTTTACAGATTTGGTTGCCTATTAAGATTGGTGTTAAAAGAATGTGTAGGTGTGGATTATCTCATGCCTTTCACTGGTCTTGCATCTTCTGAATGTAAAGAGATTTATCACAAAATGATACAATTCAGCCTGCCTGACTCTGCCAGACATATCATCTGATATGTGGTCCTTTAATGACTAGGGCTATCTAGCAGAGCAATTACATAGATGTCAAAATACTGTAAATCAGTCCAAAATGTCAGGAGATATAACCACATTTCTGGATACCCACAATCCCTCTTTCTTGTGAATCAGAAGCCCACCAACGGAGAAAATAGGGATCCAATAATTCTGTTTGAATGCTCACTTATGTTTAAGCACTCAGGAGCTCACCATTGTTTAGCCCTGTTAAAGCAAAGCCACAAAACTGCTTGTTCCCCATCTGGTGTCTTCTGATTGGTTGGAGATTGGATCATCTTTTCTTCATAGATGCACTAATAAATATTTGATGAAATTGCTTGAAGACTCTAATCTGTAGGCAGAATCTTAAATATTTTCCTGGTTATTATTGCCTGGACTTTTTTTAATTTATTTTTTTATTTAGAGCTGAACTGTAGTAGCTTTTTTTGTTAGTGAAATTTGTCCATCTTTGCATGGACTTTCTACAAACTGTCTCCTAAAGGAAGATGTTTCTACTCTTGTTTTGTCTGAGATTTAAAGGTAGTCATTTTACTTGCTAAATTGCTAATTGGCTGTAGCCTTCAGGTGTGTTCAGTCTTCTGCCATGATTGAAGCTGTTTCTTTCTGTAGTAACACCTAAATATTCTACTTGTCGAGTGCATTTTACATTATGATGGATGTTGTGTGTGTAGCCTTGTTTTGAGGGTTCTTACTTGAGATAAAGGAGCACAACAGAGAAGTTGCTGCTCTAGTGAATGGTGACCAAGTGGCAGAATTCCAGCAGAGGTGAGGAACTGCAGAACACTTTGCTATTCAGAGCTGAAATGCAAATAAGGGGATTTCAAATATCTGACACAATCAAACCTGTCATCCACATCAGAAAGGAATGTCCTGACCTCTGGATATTTTCCTTGTCAAGATCACTGTGGACAAAACTTTTCCATCTAAAATTAGTTTGAAATTATCTATTGGGTGTAAGTTAATGATATATACTTTAGAAGGTAAATATTAAACATCAATGACTAGTTTTATGTAGTTTTCCAAATTTGTAGTAATATGCTAATTATTAAAGTCAAAGCTTTTTCATTTTTAAAATGCTGTGTCTTTTGATACAGCCAAAGTAATGAAGACCTAGATAATGCAGTCATTAAACACTTGTTATCAGGAAAACACAGTTCTTACTGCTGAGAACTATTTTGATTTTGCTTTTAAAGTTATGTATTATTACTTAGAGAGCTGACAGCTGAAAGGGGTTAATTTCCCCTGAGTTTCAGACTCCTTAATGGCAGTTCTTACTACTTCTTTACAATTTCCATTACTGCATTTCCCTAATTTCCTGAAATGCATATTGTGTTTGAGACATATAGTAGCTTCGCCTACCTCCAGGAAAATTGGGTGCAGTTTTCCTTTGCCTTCAGCCATAATCTCACTATTATAAGGAAGCTCAGCAAAGAGAGGAAATGAGGAAAAAATGGGTGTCCTATATTAATACTCCTCATGTATCTCTAAGTTATCCTTGTGAACAACTGGTATCTTACTGGTTTACCCTTCCAGAGGAGTGTCTTCAGGTACATTTCCTTCCTTCTGTGGAAGTAGCTATTATAGAAAAAGACACAGGAGTCTTAATGTTGTAATTGCAGTAGGGAAGCTTCTGAGGGTGACATTAGGAGCTGGATGACTGTGCCTATCTGGCCTGGCTCTAGGCATTGGCAATTAAGAAGTTGCCTGCAAAAGCAAAATGACTTCCTATGCTGTTGTGTGGGAGAGCCAGTCTGCTGCCAGCAAGAGGTTAAGGTATACAGAGATATTTCAGAGTAGAAGGGCAAGCCATCTTCATTCTGTCCAAGCCCTCTCTCTTTTCTTTGGATTTTAGCCTTCCTGGTGGGATTCCCCAGGCCCTGGCTGAGAGGAACCAAGAAGAACTGAGTAGTTCTTAACGGGCTCCAGCTACTCCACTTAGGCACAAAGGGATGAAGGCAGTCGACTGCCTGTTTCCTTTGCTCTGTTTTTGATAGTGGGCAAATTATCGTTACATCCCAGTTTAATTTTGCTTCCAAAGTTACACAGGAGATTAATATTTCCAATGATCAACGCATTTTTTACATCTTTCAATTGGAAAATACTTCAGGCATACAAATAGGGTTAGGGTGTTGCTTTTATGGATATACAAATAGCTATGGTTTTCATCTTCAAAATCTTTAAGCTCTTTCCCTCCTGCTTGCACATAAACTCCCTTTCATATCTTATATGTATCTGCATAGGTGAACACTGGTTTGGAGCTTGGAAATTCGTAGTTACAACTTCAGATTAAGTTAAAGTATTATCTGCTGGATGCACATAAATATCTGACATAGACCCATAAACCATTTTAATGGTTTGTCCTGTCACTTGCTGAAACAAGTCCATAAACTTAATTTAGGCTTTTTATAGTCTCTCAGAATAGACAACAGAAGCTTGCACTAGCAGTAGCACTGGCCTGATTTTTGTGATAGTTTGCAGTGGTATGAAAATCCCAAAATTCAACACAGAAAATGTGGAGACAGACAGAAATTCACTAGTATCTTTTCCTTCTAGTCATTGCTTCTGGAAATTTGAGGACTAGAGTTCATGCAGTCCCAGAGTCTGGTACAAAGCATCACATAATCCTAGAACTTTAGGCCCCAGAAGGTCTTACAGAGGTTATTTAAGAAGATTCATTGTCTGCTGATTTTGTGTATGTAAATAGGTAGCAAGTATGGGGCTCAGAGTACTTAAATAACTAGAATGCTTTAATATTCTTTTACATTTAAAGACTTCAGGGCAATGAAACAGTAGTGGAGGTGAAACCTATACTGATCCTGCAATTTGGGAAATACAAGCTTCCATTTGAATAACACAGTAATGCAGAAAGAACCTGCAGTGGCTTCCTCTGGAAATATTCAGATTATGAAGCCTGATTTTTCTCTAATTTTGCTGGAGAATCTCCGAGCTCTCTCAAAACATTTCTTGTATAGTTCAGAAAAGGTGGGAGGATTGAGCACATAAAAAATATTTCTTTCCTTAAATCATACCTAACGTGGTAGAGAATGTTAATTATAACCAGCAAGAAAATTTCAAGGTGACTGAAGTCCCCTTTCCTTGCTGTTTTATCTTTATAAGTTTTATCTCATGATATTCTAATAGAGCACTTTCCCTACTTGCCTAAGCTAGACAGTACCTGAAATTGTGATAATAAATCTAAATTGAAAAAATAATTTAAATTCTCCAGCTTAAAAGTAGTCTGGCACATACAGGATAACCACAGATAAGTTCTGATATACCTGGCCTAAATTCCACTTAGGGGTAGACACCATAATTTTACTGTGTAATATTACTTCTGAAAGCTTGGAACTATATATGGATGTAACAGATGAATGGATTTATGTGTAATGAATACAGACTTGGTGATCTAGACCATGATGACACTGTTTCAGATCTTCAGTTAGACTAAAATTTACTAGTTTGAATTTCTTTAAATGCTGAAGCTTGAATATACTTTCACATTTCGTGAAAATATCACTGTCATTTTTTTTCTCTTTAAAATGTTTGCTTGGTGCATAAATGCAATTAATTTTATCATGCAAAACCAGTTGTCTCCTTTTGATTACCCCAGTGAGTGAGAAGCAAGAGGACATTTATATGTCCTCTATATGTCCATCTATGTGCTTTGAAAAAACAGTTGTTGAACAAAAGCTGCTATTTTGATCTTTGCCCATCTTCAGTCTGTTAAATGCAGCAGCAGTGACTTTCTGTGACAGTGTGGGACTGTATTAGGCTAAAAATCAGCAGAACTAGACTGCTCATGTAAGCAAAACCTGAAGAGGAGAAACGATGCTGGCTGAGAACTTGGGAAGATGGCATGCAGTTGCCTGTTTTAAGACACACTGTCTGTATGGCAGTGAACCTGGCAGCCTGGGCCTCAGTGCTGTGCTTACAAAATGGGATTGATAGCTTTTTGTGGTTGAGTATGGTGATGTCAAGATTGATAGACCCAATAGATACTGCAGTGATAAGAATGCATGCGTGTTTATAATGGTAGACAAGTTGTGTTTCTGTCTCCAGAACTTAAATGCCTTATAGAAGAAGAAATGCCAGATACAGCTATAGGAGGAAATCTTGAATCTTATGCAGTGAAAGTAAGAAAAAGAGGAAGGACTCAGAGACAGCACAGTTATCAGAGACAAGCTCTGTTGCTATCTTAGTGCTGAATCCAGGCCAGCAGGATTTGGTAACATGGATATTGGTTTAGACCTAGTGAGATCTGGACAGCAGAGAGAACTTGGCTTTGTCTGCAAATGACCTGTATGCATAGTCCCAGCAGGGAGAGCAGAGTCTGCCATGGTCAAAAGGCTTTTGGATACTGCAAGGGGAAAGGGCTAGTCGTGTCTAGGAAGCATAATGTCACTGTAATTTATGCAAATAAAAAAATAAAGCGGCAAGCTCATTGGGCTGACTTTTCTTACCTGTACACCTAATGTTTTCCAGAATTTAATTCTCCTGGATCCTCTTGTAGTGAATGAAGAGAATGTAAGGCCATCACTGGAGAAACGCCTGGAAGCCATCATCAGTGGGGCAGCTCTGCTGGCTGATTCTTCCTGCACACGCGATTTTCATCGAGAGCGTATCATTGCTGAGTGCAACGCCATCCGCCAAGCTCTCCAGGACCTGCTTTCTGAGTACATAAACAATGTAGGTAACCACACTTTTTTGTTTTCTTTTTTTTTAGTGTCTGTCTCAAAGTCTATTTTAGGGCATATTAGAATTTAACCTATAATTAGTGTAAATTAGAGTTGAACCTGTATTTCTCAGCATGCTCTTTACGAGGTTGAAAGGAACATTTTTCTCGATGAGTCCAAGTAAAAGCTAAATATGGATCTCCAGAAATAGTAAGAACCTTATTGTATCAAACACTCTGTGGAAAAAGCTGTATTACACATACAAAGTACTCATGTTTAGATTATTTTATGCTTATTGTAAACTGTGACTAGTACTGAACAGACATAATCCTTCAGATGCTCACAACAAGAGCTTCTTTGTGATTTCATTCCCTAGTTTCCTCTTAAAATTCAAGGACAAGTGTTTTAAATCACAATCTTAGTTCTTGTAGAATGTAAGAATTTAAATAATAATTAGTTAAAATGTAAGTCACTTGTTAGTATAATTTTAAAGTAGAGTGTTCACACCACTACATTTGATCTGTTTAAGAGCACCACATTGCAAGTGTAAAAATGACTTCATTTCTAAATTAAAAAGAGAGGACTCTTTGGTAAATCCAAAAATCTGGTTATCTGGCATGCTTATAGGCCAATTAATCTGTGAATTTTTGAAAAGAGATATAGTTTGATTTTGTTTCAAAAATAAGTACTAGATTTAAAGAATGGATTTGCCACTTTTATGTCTGGCAGTTAAATGATAAAACAGTGGAGACTCAGATACTATTAATATGGGTACACTGTGTTAATATCATGCTTTTCCTCTGGAAACGTTTTCTGTAGGCATACTGTTCTTATCTAAAGATATTTCAAGATGATTCATCAGACACATTGAAAGGATAATTGTATGATACAGCTATTTGTTTCTTTCTTAGGAAGCTGAAATTCCTTTCTATTCTGTAAGTCATACTAGTTAACCCAGTCCAAATCTGTTCTACTGAGAATGTTTTCTTTGTTTTATCCTATTGTCATTAGGATAATGAAGTGTAGGGACTCAGATAATCTATGCATATCAGATCTTTTTTTCATTTAAGATATTGTATTTGTTGATATTTTCTTTTTATTTACACAGGGATTGAAGGGCAGGTAGGTTTTGCAGCTGATTTATTTCATTTTCTGTGAATTCAAGTTGCTTTTTCAGTCCCTATAGTAGATGAAGATGCTTTCATGTGTTTACTCAAAATTTAGCTGCAGTTTCTGTTGAATGCAACATAATTCTTGAACCTCTCTGGTGGTGCTTCATGCATGGGTTAGCTGGGTGAGATTTCTTTAGCTCAGTTAGCTTGGAATGTTAGTCTTTGATACCTTCTTGTAGCAGATGCCTCTTGTGGTATCTGTTCTAGGGTGGATCAGGTTTGCTTTTAAATGGATGAAAGTTTAACGTGGGAAGGCATCAAGATGTAGTAACCAAAGAGCATGCAGATGTGCTGTATAGCAACCAACGTCACTCCAAAATATTGGAGTGTGGGAGAGAATCAGAAGAGTAAAAGAGAGAAAACTCGTGGGTTGAGATAAAGACAGTTTAATAAGTAGAACAAAAGCCTTTCATGAAAGCAAAGGAAAACAAGTAATTAATTCACTGCTTCCCATGGGCAGGCAGGTGGTCAGCCTTCTCCAGGAAAGCAGGGCTCCATCACACGTAATGGTTACTTGGGAAGACAAATGCCATCACTTCAAATGTTTCCCCTTCCTTTTTTTTCCCCCCAGCTTTATGTGCTAAGCATGACACCATGTGTATGGTATATCCAGCTGTCCAGGCTGTGTCCCCTCCCAGCTTCTTGAGCACCCTGTAATACATTCCTGTAATGTCAACACTGTTTTCAGGACAAGTCCAAAACATAGCCCCATACTAGCTATGCTGAAGAAAATTAACTCTACCCCAGCACAGCAATCTACTCCACTGACTTGAGAAATTCAGGAACTGGCTGTTTAAATACAGCAAAAAGCGAAAATGTCATAATTTGCTGCAAAGCACAGTGTCTGCACAAGGTGGCAAAGACAAGAAAGGAAGCAGAAAAATAGAGAAGATTTAAAAGAATGAAGTGTTACATTAGGGTTAAGTGACAGGAGTGACTTGAAAGTTTTTGGTTTCTTATAGTGTTCTTGATCTGCTTATACAATTAATATTGATCTCAATGGGAAAACTCTCACCAAGGATAGTTTATAGCTTTACTGAGACTGGATTAAATAAGTTTTTCAATAAGAAGATTATCAGGTGTCAGTTACTTTATTTTGCAACTCTAACTCACTGAAAAATAGATCCAGGAGACAATGCTGATTTATCACTGTCTCCTGGGCTCTTCTATTAATACTTTCAATAAGCTAGGACTATGAATTGAATGAGCTATAAAAATGATGCCAGCCATTTGTTAATATAGTACAATTTAAGGACTAGGTTGTCACTCCTTCCTCTCCTTGGGGATGCTGTTTTACTCCACAAGCAATTGCACTGTCTGTGTAATACTTCATGTGAGTCTGTGTGTATGTTCTTACTGTGCATTTGTGCCCTGTGCCCAGAGGGAGGACAGAGGCTTGTACCACAGCTCATATATGAGCCTGGAAAGTCTCATGCTTTTGCTCCTGTCTTCATCCTGATGGTATATGCTTCACAAAACATAGCTTACCAACTGTCATTTCAGTTCTTTTCAATCACTTTTATGAGTTGTTGTAATAAGCTGCTTGGAAAATTTTTTTTCTGGATACGTGTCTGTCATTTCTTGCTGGTATGTTGGTTTGATTTCTTTACTTAAGGCTTCTTTCTGAGTGTTGCCAGTGGGAGCTGCATGGCTTCAGAGCCACCACACAGTAAGTGCCACCTTTGCAAATCCTTCTCAATGAGCTGCTTTGTGAGGAAGCTGTATGACCTGCACTGACACTGGTAACATCACTTTATCTCTAAAACCCCTGCGTCTTGTGCTGATGGTGGATGCGGGTGTTTATCTTTAACAGGATCATTGCCAACTAGCCCTCGCTGCCTAAACAAATGTATGGGAACTTATGATTTGGCCCTAATTGTTTGAGACAGTATGAGGAATATAGCTTTTGTTGTTCTTCACGTTGTTGGGTTTTGGTTTGGTGTTGTTTTGGGGTTTTGTTTTTTTTAATTTTGGTTGGTTGTTGTTGTTGTTGTTTTTTTCCCCAATTATTCAAAGTCTCTATTAGGGCTTAAGACATCAAGTGAAATCAGGGGCCTATTGGTGTTACGATAAAACTGAAGAGTTTTTACTGCCACCTGGGAGAAGCATTTTTTCAGCAGATACTGCCCTTTATGTAAATGTCTGTTTTTCACAGAGGCTGTATCACAGTGAGATATTGCAATGGAAAGATAAGCAAAATGTTCTCTATATTAATGAAGACCCCTCTGTCTCCAAGAACCTTTAAGTTTTTCTGTTCACAAAGTAATTCAGACATAGAGTAAATTGCAAATATATTTATAATTCTTCTGAAAGGCAGCAATTTTTCTTCTGGTATTTTGGAATTATTTGTGTACTATTGTTATCCTCTCTGAATTTTAATCATAATCATATATTGTTAAGGGATACATTTGCATTTCAGGACATCAAATAACAGGAATTACTGCTCAGAAGAGGTTATCAATAGCAGAATCATACTATAGTGTGTGAAGAACAATGTCTCCGTAGGAGCAATCATTTTGTTCTGGTAATAAGCACTTGCATTTTCCTAATGACAAGCTCTTGTCTTGTCTCTGCTCATGCTTCAAAATGAAAAGTCCCTGAATACATTGGAGTGCAGTAATACTAACTCCATGATTCTTGAGTTCTATCTCTGCTTTTGCTCCCAGTCACAATAGGGATATGCACTTATCTGGGTGATAAAAACAGGTAACAGAGTTGTGACTGAGTGTGGGTTAAAGTGGCTGTTGTGAGCAGCAGTGAGCAGTTAGGATGATTGCAGGCACTGCTTTCTCTGCCTTCATTAAATAGGGAGGGTATGTCTGAATAATTAATCTTCACCCACCTGGGGGTTTGAGTCTAGATCATTGGTTAATTGTTCAGACAATGCTGAAAAAAGGTTGGTAGAAAAAAGGTCAGATATACTGACCTTTGTATGACAGGTGCTTCCTTTAAAGTTCTCTTACTTTTGTAAGGTTATATCATTATATTTGAGCTTTGTTAGTTTCTCAGCCTATTCTGGATACTGGTTGGATGTATGTGTATAATTGTTCACTATATTGCACACACCCCATTATGCATTCTGGGCCAGTATACTTTGTATCTTTTCTGATAGGCTGTGATTTCTTTCTTTCTTGTTGATTTCAATAACTTCTGTTTCTTAACTGTTTTTTTTATGTTAAAATTAATGTGTTTGGGTCAAATAATGTCAGTAAAATAGTTTGCATTTTCATTGTTATTTTCAAACTTTTTGCATGTTTTCGACACTTCAACCTTTAAAAATATTTTCAAAGGAAAATCTGAAACATTGAGATTTGAAAATTTATTTATAAGACCAATACATTTTGTTGGTGTTAAATGTATTACCAACTTCACACAGATTTGAAAAACGTGCCACTAAACAATTTCTCTTATTAAAAATATTTCACAGAATATTTCACACCCAATTCACAGAAATGTGTGACTGTGCAAACTAGCAGCCTGCAGTTCTGGCCATCCCTGTCACCTTGTGCCACAGGTGATGGCAGCTGCTGCTGCTTGCTGTCCCACAGCCATACCAGGTGTGTGGCACTGTGATGCACGAGCCACACGGAGCAGAGCCAAGCCATCCCTGCCCACTCCACTCCCCACTCCCACTGTTTTCAGTCTCTTAATGAGAAATTTAAGAAAACGTAAGGAGACTAGTGATACATTTTACCTTGAGGGCAGATCAGGAAGTGGACTGAAGCTGACCACATTGTACATACTTGTGTTACTTATCTAGGGTACTGATAATCAATCCTTGACCGTCCATGTAGCTTAAGGGCAGGTCAAGCTGAGGCTGACTATAAATCCCTTTTGGGATTGTGGCTGCTTTGTGGCTGACAGCATTGGAGCACTCCAGGAGCGATGCTGCAAGAGAAATGAAGCAGTTGCTGGCAAATAATGAAGCACCTGTATTGCAGGTGTGACATACTTGAATCTTGCTGGGAATGCAGCTGCTGGACCTTTATCTCCTTGGGTTCCCTGAACGTTCTTTAAAGCCTGTTGCTTCACCACAGGTTTGTGTCCACAACTTCTGTATATGAGACTCATTTGGATTTGAGGCATATTTGGATCTGAGCGTATAAAGTGAAATGCTGTGAGGATGAGACTAGGAACTAGGATCCTTGAAAGTAGGGGAACACCTGAGACAGGGAGTGAGCTGGACTGTACAGAGCCCTCTCTGGCCATGGGGAAGGTCCAACTGCAGGAAAGATGATAAAGCAGATAGTTGGGACTTGTGCAGTTGTGCCTGTCTAGATTTCAGATTGTAATTATTATTCACTTTCTGGAACCTGAGCACTGGAAATTCAAAACCAAGAAATGGATGGAAAACCAGGAGTCTTGATTGATAGCATGGTTCTGGGCTTTTCCCTTTGTCTCAACTCATAAATTTGAGTGCTGTGGAGTTGCTAATGCTTTGCTGTACCCCTGTATCAAGTACTCTTCAGCAACAGCTTAAAGTCTGACCTCCTGTCTCTATGTAAAGACGGCCTGTGATTGATAATGTTTTGTGTAGTGTTTTATTGCATTTCTTACTCTTTTAGAGTGGAAGGATATATAGATACCTCAAGCATACAGATACCTCAAACTTCGTGTTGCTTGTACTTTATGATTTCCTGATGAAAACTTTTAACGCTTGCCTGGATAGAGGGAAGACAAGACACTTTGCTTTATCATCATAGTGGTGCAGTGTATCTTGCATTTAAGCTGCTTAATCTTGCTCTGAGCAGTGGATTTTTCATTTCAGTGCTCAGGGGGAACATTTTTGGTACTTCTGGAAACTGCAAGAATTCGTCTAAAAGAGTTCTTTCTGATTGAAGAATTTTTTTTTCATATTTTTAATTTAATGTTTCATATTTTTAATTTAAAGAATTGCCTGGTCATCTTTGTTAGGTATTTGCATCTCTTGGGGGCTATTTTACCTTAATTGCCCTTGTGCTGTGGATACTGATGGTTAGTAATATGTATATGAAAAGACTGATACTCCATA
>BJBW01007292.1:78501-94230 GCA_004320125.1 Scolopax mira
AAGTGTATTTGGAATGTCTAATTTCCTTCATGAATACATTTTTCATTACTTTAATCTCAAACCTTCTCATCTCACTATCTGTCAGGTAGTGTTTGCTCTTCTATAGAAAACTGCTCTGGTGATGTGAGTTAAAATTTTGTCCTAAGAAATCTTCTTGCCAGATATGAATAGTATTATAACCAGTGCATGGATTCTATATTGATACGTGTCTACATATGCATATTTTACTATTTTCAAATTGTTTGTCCTTGTTTGTTGTTGTTGATGCTGATACTGAAACTACTGGCAGGACATCACCAGTTCTGCTAAGGCACGTACATCTTTTTGTAGAGCTCTGAAACATGGTTTAATTGTAGCTTCTGGTGAAATTGTCTGTGTGGCTACATATAATGAATCTGTAAAATTGATAATTCAGCTCATTAATTAAAGAATCCAAGAGCTATGACTGAAGAAATGCATTTTCATATACAGTTTTATACCTCTATCTGTTTAGCTTGACATCTTTCTAACTTTCTCCATATAAAGAAAAGGATTCCAAGCAGTTATATATGACACAGCTGAAGATGACAGCATCTGTTTAGAGTTCTGTAAATATGGGGTTTTTTTCAATAATATACTTTAGCATTGGATGTTCCAAATTGTTGCCAGTGACACCATGGGAGTTAAGATTAGGGGACTGTTCGACTTGTCCTTTTGGTTACTTTCACTAATATGTATCTTGAAAAGTTCTGTGTAATTGCTCTCTGGTTGAAGAACTGAGCCCAGGCTTGGCAGACTAGAATAACCAGGGAGTTTGAAGAAACTCCTTGTTAAAGTCTTCAAGAACAGAATATCTGTTGGCTATTCAGGCAAGTGGTTGAACTGACTTCCTGAACTAGTAACATGAACAAAGAGAGCTAGTACTCTGTCTTTTTGTAAAAAGAATAGATTCAAATATTCTTGCTTTCTGTCCTCTTCATATCCATATGTTTTATAAAAAAGCCTTGTTGTTCCACGGAATTTTGGAAGTCAGCTATAGCAAAGTGTAAACTAGAAAAATTTCAGTGTGTGATACGTGGGTGGCAAGTGTCACTCAGATTTTTCTTATTCAGGAGTTTTTTAATGATTTTTTTTTTCTGAAAAAAAATAATGAAGAGATTTATTGTAGTAAAATTGGTATGTGCATATGGCATATTAAGCGGGCATTTATGCAGGAAAACATGTAGGTTTCATAATTCTGTTGTTGACATTGGCCAAGTACTTAGTTCAGTTTACTTTGAACACTCTACAGTGGTTTTTTTTCACATTTTATATGCAGTATGTGTAATTGAAAATTATTCTTCTAAATGTTAACTTCTGTCAAACACAGTTTTATAGGGAAATCAGATATGAATTGTTCAGGAAGCTTTTTTTTAGCATGCTTAGAAGACAAAAGTAGTCTAGTGAATTCCCCCAATAAATTTACAGTTGAAAAATAAGCTGCAGTTAAACTTACCTGGTTATAGATGGTCTTACAGAATTTGCAATAAATTGGGATCTATGCACATGAGCTAGAGAAAGATAATGAGAGATTTTCTATTCTTAAGCCCTGTTTTTCATTTAACGGTTCTGAGCCAAGCTATTTTAGGATTAATCGGATCTTAACTTTAGGCCTGCATTGAAGTAATGTACCGTGGTGAGCAACTCATGGCTCTGTAGAGGATGATTCAGTACAATAATCAGTAATTTGTATTTGGTGTATCTGTCAGGAGTGGAAATATATTGGGTTGCTTAAGACTAATTTTTTTTCAGGGAACCTTCAATAAAGTAGCATTTTCTCTCTCCAAGATGAAATAAATTCTTGACTATGGTAATAAACAAACATTACAAATAAATGTTAAAGTATTTGTTAACATCTACCTAGCTATTTAATTTATGAGATTTTTTTTTTCTTTTAATATGCTTTATGGAAAATGGTTGTTATTACTTGAGGCTTTTCTTGACTAGTTTCCTATTTTCTGGAGGCTGTTAAAGGCTCATTGTTTCTCTGAATGTTAGTGTGCCATTGCTAGGAACACTACTGAAATCTAGTGTTTCAGAATGCATTTGTCTTGGTTTTGATCCTCTGTATAGGACAGCAGGTTTTTGTTGTCCAAATACATTACTAAATTGTATTTGGTTTTGAATTAAAGATTTTTACTTCTTGTTTATGTAACAGTTCTTAATTAAATGATCAGTCATTGACAGTTCAGAAAACTCTTAATAGAATATTGATATTGCAGACAAATGAAGACCAAATCTAGGATTTTAAAAAAGCATTATTGTTTCTAAATATATACAAAATGCCTTAATTTCTTCTCTTAAAAAACCTACATTACCCCATATTTCTCTGTGCAATCTTTACACATGTGTCCAGTGTGATAGAATGCTGGATATTGTTTAACTTGACTTTGGCCAGACTTCTGCTACTGTCTCCTGTAACAAAAACCGATGAAATATGGACTGGAGAATTTTTGCCAGTTTTCAGCCAACCTCACTCTCAAGTGCTGTGCTCAAAGGGTTGGGATCAACAGCACAGGGCCCAACTGAAGATCAGTAGCTAGTGGTGTACCCCCAGTGTCAATACTGGGTCCAGTGCTTTTTAACCCATTAATGCCCTGGATGATGTGAGAGTGCTCTGTCGGAAATAATACAGAATAATGCAGATAATACAGAACCTGTTGACTTCAGTATGTGGAATCTGTGATTCTAAATGTTTGAATAAACTCCAAAGTCTGTGCAACTTCATGGATGTCCTGCCAGTTGCTTTTAATACAAAGTAAATTCCCATTATTTACTAGTGGAATGTAAAAAGATATTCTGGTAACGAGAGTAGGCAGGAAATTCCATAGAGTAATTTAGTAAAAAGAAAGTTTCTTTAATTTGAATAATCTCTGGCAATCTTGAGGTGGTGAAAGGGAGAGTTAAGTTCTGTGCTAGTTAATCTGCTATATAAAACAAAGGTTAGAATGATACATTGAGTTCCTTGTAGAAATCATTTGGGAAGTGGTTGATTAAAGGCTCTTTCTATGAATTTTATCAGCCAGAGTGTTGAGCTGATGCATGAGTAAAAACAAATATTTTTTCTTCTAATTGCTCAGATTTAAGATATTTGTAGTCCATAAACCTTTAAGATGCTGCAGTTCTTAATTTATGGAACCAGAGCTGACTTCTGTTTGATAGAAATGGAGATATCTGCATAGGTTTCAACTTTTCAGCTTAATTTCTTGCCTAACTTCTATTAATCTTTTTTATGAGGAATGAACAGTGGAGTTCTATGTGAAATAGCTTAAGATCACTTTTGATGAAATCAGTACTGTATCATAAATCTATTGGATAAAAAATTCTAAGGCTTTGTCTTTACTGTTCAGCCAAATCTTAAAACAGTGATTTAAAAGAGATTTGGGAACCTGAGCATCTAAATCCAAATTCCACATTTCCATTTTCTTTCTGAAAGGAAAGTCAAAAAAGTGTAAAGAACAAAAAAGAGATCTTTGTCTATGGTCATGAACAGCTTTATTGGCACTTCCTTCTTATTTTAACTTTCATTTCAGTGGATTAATTTCCAGTTGTTGTTCCTCTGTCTGATGTGCTACTTGTCTTTTTCTTAATTAAATAAAACTAAAAAGGAAGAATATTCTTTTGTATCTTTGCTTTTGCGACCAATGTGTATGATCAGAAGGCTGGAAAAATAAACAATCAAACCAACCCCCATCATGGTATTAATTTAAAAAAAAAAAAAAGTCCTTTCAAGATCAGCTTTTCTCAAGAACTGCTTATTGTGGTTGTTTTGTAGGCCTTTGTTGCCAATTGGCACAGTTTCTTTCTGTTTGAGCACGTGAAGAAAATAAATGTCTTAAATCGGACAGCTGCAAAGCTTAGTAGAATACATTAAATAAAATAAGTTATTCTAATTACTCTATTTGCTGGAAAATCCTTGGTATCTTAGGTTATTCTAATTATTTTTAATCATTGTTTCATTATCAGTAGCAAAAATTAAAGAGAATTTATATGAAGAGGGAAAGAAAGGATAAGCCTGCTACTTAATTATGGACAGTGCTTGGGAATAATCTAGGATTATCTTTTCTATCAAGTAGTGATGTGTTTCTAATATTTTAAAACCTTAATATTGTATAGGAGGAATTATCAATCTGTAAAAGGAGATAACTGGTAAAGGAATCACTCCCTCTATTCTCTTTTTGAATATATGTAGCTCTTTGCAGGTGGAATGAAGAATAATAATAAATTTGAATTCCATGTAAATAGGAGAAAATAAGAAATGTAAATAATTGCATACACCCTGGAAGCAGTTAATGGAAGACAAAAGTGGACTCTAAGGTAAATGTCTTTTTTTTTTTTTTTTCTAATACAGCAAGAGAGCATTGCTATTTAGGTGTCTTTACTAACTGTGCATATGCACAAATGGGTAATGTAAAGGTGACAAAGCCTGCACACACAACAGGATCTGTTTCAGTTTGGTAATGATGTTTCTAGTCTACTGTTTGTAATAATAAAGAAGAGAAATAGATGAAAACTTTGTAAAGTTCCAGTAGAAAGTGTGAGTTAAATGAAACGAAGGAATGACTAGGTAAAGGAATGATGAAATGCTATGTGACAGCTCGTAGTCATTTTTTAAGGAGTCATTTGATCCTCGCTACAGCTGGCTGGGAAACAGAGTTTTTATTTCTTGCCTTTGAAGTTACTGGGAAAATTTTTGTTTCTAATTTGAAAAAAAGAGGCCTAATAATCTTGTGGATTCTGCCAGCCACCTCCTGGGTTCAACTGTGCACACATTAAAGCAAGATGAAATACCCTGGGATGTCTTTGGTGATGCTGACTGACATTGCCAAGATTATTACCAATTTTATACCTGTCCATTTCAGAACAGCTGTGAACCAACTGACCAGCTTGTTGAGTGGAGATAGTCTAGATCCCAGTGGGAAACCAGAGTGGTGTTGCCTGTGAGCAAGCACGCAAGATCTGAATGAGCCCCATGTAAGGTTGCCAGATTCTTAGGCTCTTTCACTCCTTCGTTACTGTGATCCTCCTGCTTCTCCAAGCTGTAAGAACAGAATTTTTGTAGAGCAAGACTACTCAGGTACCTGGTACCTCCTAGTTCTTCCCAGAACAGGCTGGGAGCAGGGGATATGAAACTTTCAGATTTTGGTTCCAAGGCCACCTTGCAGAGCTGGCAGGGCACGTGCCTATGTTTTGTCAGATCTGTTGTGCTTGCTCTATTTCCATGGAATATACTGTTTTTGATAAACTGGAAATTTCAATAGAAGAAAGATTCCTTTGGAGATTTTCCAGTCAGCTGTATTCCTGATCTCTGATGTTGTGCTTCAATTCTTGCCATGTTTGTTTTCCAGTTAGTCTGTAGCATTGCCTGTGCCATTTTGATAGAATTGTAAGCCAGTAGTAAGCCCTCTACTTAATTTTGTATCTGTAGCTTTCATTGATGTTAACTTAATCATTGAAACTGTTAGTTAAGATACAATTATATAATATTTTAGGTTATCAGGGACATCTAGTTATACACCCTGCTCAAAGAAGGGCCTGCTACACAGTTAGATGAGGTTGCTGAGGGCCATGGTCAGTCAGATCAGGTTTTGAAGGATACCAATTCCACCTACTCCCTGAGTACCTATTCCAGTGTTTTATTATTCTCACTGTGAAGCAGTTTTTCCCTCTGTCTCATCAGTTTCCCATTTCCCCTTGCTTTGGTCTAAGTGTTCAATTCAGCTGGAATAGGTAGTCCCATTGTGTCCTCCTCGTGTTGGTGCTGTCAGCCACTCAGGTCTGTCCCTTTCCTTGGGCTACCTTTGATACTTTGATACTCCCTGTCTGTCTGTCTGCTGGATCTGTTGGCCAAACTGACTGTTTGCTTGTTCTTGTTGGATTAATTTTCTTTCAGTTTTACTGAGCCGAGTCAAACTCAGGTTGTACCCATAGCGAGGTTCTTAATTAGAGAACTTCCGTCCTAACACCTGTTAGTTCTTTCAGCTAATTCCTCTTTAAAAAGCTTAGAGGAGGTTTTCCTACCTGAATTTTTTTTGTTGTTTTTTCACTTACATAGAAAAAGAATGCTTATCTTAATGAAGAAAGATGAGCGTGTTTCACTCTCTTGGATATACCAACACATCTTTGTCGATTATCACCTCTTCCCCTCAGAAACAATAGAGGTCTCCTTCCACCTGTCTTTGTGCCTCACTGATTTGTTTCAGTATGAAATGTGGTTTATGCTAGTCTGTATGTTCTGCATGTATCTGTAGATTATAATTGGCTCTTGGTTGAGACAAAAAATAAATATATAGTTAGCCGAGTTGGGGAAACCAGGCTTTCCAGAAATACACTGGATCTGAATGGCATGTGGGTTGTGTATAAGGAACATGATGGTAGTTTCCAAGGACGAGTTTAAAGAAGGAGCTAGATGACATTCCCTTGAACATATATTTAAAAAAGAAAAGGAAAGGAAAGGTAAATTTTGTTAGTAGCAGTATCATTTGCAACATGGGGAGTAGGCTATCCTACTCTTAACACTGGTGAGGACAGAGGTGAGTTGTGTGATGTTTGCAATTCAGGCTTCTGTATATTCATAGACACAGGCAAAGAGTTTGGCTTTTCCATGTCTGGACAAAAAGTGATGTTTAGCAAAGGTCAGATATTCAAATTATTTGCCTGGCATTTATTTAGGTAAAGCTCCAGTGGAATACTACTACAAATGCAAATAGTTATTACAATTTAATTAAACAGAGAGATTGAAAAAATAACCATGAGGAATGTTTTCAGATTTTTGTTTTGACTGCTAGTTCAGGGTGGAAGTTTTAATTTGTTTATTCTCTAGTGTATTATGGTAGCGGAGAGTCTGTGTGTACCTATGCTATAGATCTATAGGCCAGCCTGTAAATCTGGAATCAGTGTGAATATCATCCTGTCCTTGGCATTCCCTCTGATTGGTGGTTAGAATGAATCTTCAGTGACAGGAATGGCTGTTTGCTCCATTGTCCAAATAACAAACATTCTACAATAATATAAATCATAGTAAAATATGAGTATATTTAATATAAGTAAAATAGTACTTTATTTAATATAGGTAAAATAGTATAAGTAAAATAGTAAAATATAAGTACTAGTAATAAATAAAACAATAATACAGCAAGGCACACTCCAACAAGTTTTTGTATAGCATCAAAGACTTTTTTAAAAGAAAGAAGTAACTAGTGAGCTTTAATAGTGAAGAAGAGGGTGAAAATCTGAACAGTGGAAATAATTTAGTCAAAAATACTATGAGAAGATAAGAAACATGATTCTAAGGATTATAAGTAAAACAGCAAAATCATTCATTAAGAAAGATTAAAATAAAGACAAGGGATTCAAAAGAAGGTAGAGAGTAGAAGCTATTTAAAGCACAAGAGCAAACTTGTGGAAAAGTGAAAAGCATAGTATGAGACCAACTTGCCTGCATCAGGAGCTTTTTAATGACTAGGAAATAAAATAGAGAAGCAGTATAAATAAAAGAACAAGTGTTGATTGTGGACACAACCAAAAAAGCCATGGCACAGAACATGTTAAAACCAGTGAAAGTTGCATAAACCAAGAAGAGAAGTTTATACTGGTCCATTATTAATAAAAGGAACTAAGAAGGAAAGTATAGACCTTTCTAAATAGGTTACAGTAACTCAAAACCACTCTGTTTTTGCTACCTGCTTCAGGCGTCATGCAAATATTTAGTGGGGAATAAGTGCTTAATGCAGTTAATAAGACAAAATGAAATAAATGCCAGAAAGAGGTTAAAGAATATTTAAGAAAGGACTGAACCATTGACCTTTACTGTAAAAACACCCAAACAAAACAGTAAGAAATTTGCAAATAATGGAAAAGCAAAACTTATCTTAAAACTAGGGAATTTATAGATCAGTCCCTGTAACTTAAATAACCAGGAAGAAGCTGCAGGAAATCCTTAAATGTTCTTTTCCTAAAAATCTTCAGGATAAGAAGGGATGATAAACAACAAGCATGAATTTGCAAAATACATTTTGTCAAATACATTCAGTTCTTCAAACAAATAGCTGGTGAGTGGTTCAAAGGGAAGTAGTAAACATGATGCAACTTCACACCTGGTGTTTCACGCTGAGAGGAGGATGTTTCCATAAGCATCCATGAGAAGTGCAGTTAAGTCAGTATTAAGGGAAAAAAACATTCCTAGTGAATTGTGCTGCAGGTTAACTTGGGATAATAAAATATGATTCCGCAAGGATGGGCCTGGGTACACCTACATTATGTGTTTTCATTAACAAGGGGGGGCTAAGGGAATGGAGAGTGGACTTAGTGAGAGTTTGAATGATGTTACCCAGTGAGATTTCAAAATACTTTATAGGACAGTAAAAGCACACACCACCACCACCACTCCTCTTTATATATATACCTGTGTTTATTTATTTGTTTATTTATTTTAATTTGGAGAAATGGTCTGAAATCTGCAAGTTGAAATGACAAGTGCAAATAATTACCAGTGGGAAGAAGTAAGTTGTATAAATAAAAATGCAGGTTTTCTGGCTTAGCAGTGGTAGTGGGCACTGGGATCTGCAGAGGATTACAAACGACATGAACCATCAGTAGGGCTCAGGTCAGTCTGTGCATCACAGTTTAAGAATAGCATGAAACTGATAATAGGAAGGAATGAAGCAGAAATTTCAGAACATATAAGAAGAAGATGATTTAACTGAGTGTGTGTAATTTAGAAAGGCAAATATGGAGCAGAAGAGGAACATGATAATGTTTTTGGTTATGGAAGGGGCTTTCATAAAGTGTATGTTGTTATTCTGCATATCTGTTAAAAGAAAGACAAATGTAACTGGTAAAAGGCAAAATTTGTGTGATGTTAGTTTTAAGAAATCAACCACATAGATGAGTAAATACTGGAACGGGTTACCTTGGGAGGCCACAGAGATTCATTTGTGGACAGAGTTAAAGACTAGTTAATCAAACACCTGTTTGGGCAGCTCTAGGAACAGTTGTCCTGTTTCCATGTCCCTTCTGGCCCCACTGATTATTGGTTTACATTTTTATTAAAGTAATATTCCCGGTCTTCATTGTGCATTTTCTTACTACAAATTGGGTTTTTTCCCAATTAGAATAGAATTGTAACAGTGAATGCTTTGCAGTGATCAAAACTGGAGAGAAATTTGGTGGCACTTTTAGACTTGCTGGGTTATCTATAGTTAATAATCTGTCCTTTCACAGTTTTGCCTTCAGTAATGGGGAATGCTGGATATACTGAAAAAGCTATTAATAGTTTATTCAGACTTAGAGTCAATTTCCTCATGAGCTGTTTGCATGAAAAGAGTACATTTAACAGAGACTCAGCTTATCATATCAGCAGGATATTTTTTACCCTGACGAATTTATAACAACATTAGAAAGGTTTATCTAAATTTAGTATTTTAGAATCTACCTAACAATTTTATGTTGTATAATCTGTTCATGAGCTAGAACTCATGTACAAGAAATAGAAGATTGAAATTCTGCTCTACAAGATTAAAACTTTAGCAACCAAATTGCATTTGTGTGATGTAATATGTGAGCTGTTCTTTCATATGAACATTTTTCTCTGGAAAGTTGATATGCACTGTAAAAAAAAAACCTCACAACCAACCATCAAAACAAATCTTTCTAGAATTTGCTTGTATGGCAGAAATCCACAGTAGTTTTCCAGTATCAATCTAAAATCTAATAAATAATATTTATCATTGTTCTTTGTCGTTCCTGCTACTTCTAATATTTATTATTTTAATAATTATTTAATAATCTAAGAAATGTCAACGTCCCTGTTCTTAGTGCTTTCATGTAAGAGGGAGTAGCACTTCTCTTTCTTTTGACTCTGTTTTGAGCAGATTTTTACCAAACGTTTTGTCAGAGAGATGAAGTTTGTTGACAGGTTATGCAGAGAAACAGCCAGCGTTGACAGGCCATGTGTGGTGTTGTGGTGGTAAATGTTTATGCTGCCTCTGGCCTGGGTGTCCATAGTCAATAGACCTCCAGCCAGGCCTCGCCTGAAATTTGGGAGGAAATTTTCCCAAGGTTCTAGAGGAGGCTCTCTAAGATTGCTGCAAGCCAGGAAGCTGCTGCAAGGTGTTGGACTAGGAAGCAAGGAAGGAGTAAGGTACCACTGGGAGGGGGAGGTAACCATTTTCATCTTTTGAGTACTTGGCCATCTGAGCTTGTTTTCTTACGTGCTGTTTTCAATGTTACAATCTTTCTGTTCTAATAAACAGAAAGCTGTAGTAAACACAGCTTTAGAGCTTGAGTGTGCTCCTGCTGCAGTCATCTGAAAGAAAAAGCTGGTCTTGTTCCCTCCCAGGACCCTGTGTCTTTCTCTGAAATCTAGTATGCCAAATAAGTAGAAAATTTGCAAGGGTGACGATAAAATTTTGTGTGACTAATTGCAGTGCCTACTCTCCTCATGAACTTCTGCCAAATGTCAGGTAAGTTTCTTGTAGAAAAGCTGTTTGTGAAAGTGTGTCTGTAAAAGCAGAGCCATGAAATCCGGAGCAGAGCACTGTGTTGGGTATGTTGAAGGTGTGGTGACTCCTGTCATCAGCTGAAAGGTCGTTTTATAGTAACTGGTTGGTAACTTCTATTCCTCTGAGTAGAATATAGAAAAGACTCTGAATATATCTTTGCTTCTTGTTGGGCAGAAATCACCATGTAAATATGACATGAGAGAGCTTTGCAATTCTTCCAGAATTTTTACTGGAGCTTTAGGTACAAACTAATGGATTTATTCTGGTATAGACTGTAGTTTGTTTGTCTGCTCTAGTTGAAGCAGCTTTTTTTGTGTGTGTGTGTCTATAATTGGGTTTGATGTTTATAAAGGAAGAATGACTTCATTAGGTGTTGAACTGACTTTTTAATGATAAGCTTGAGAATCTAAAAGTGTACTACCAAATGTCACTATTATATGTAATATATTTCACCGTTTAAAACACAATTTTTTTTCCAGAGTTGAAATTAGAATTGCTGACAGTAAGGAAATAAAAATGATTGATGGACTGTTTACACTTGACCAGCTGCTAGTGAATTCTCACTCAATATCTTGTTAGCTTGTGCTGAAGTAATACATAAGGCAACCTAGAAAATAGCTTGAAGTTCCTTAAACTACAAAGAAGAAAAATTTAAGTTATTCTGATGCTTTTGATCTATGAACTGTGATAAAAGCTGCGAGTTTTGATGCACTGTGATGATGTGATTGATAGTATCATTTTTGTTATTCAGTTGTTTACTCCACTGAATGGTACTGTATGTTACATTTTGGCTCAGAGGCAGGGAGCCTCTTATTTTCCCTGCTGGACCCTGTAGCCCTTGTTCAGGTTGGGCTGAAAGGAAGGGAAAGTGCATTCCCTCTGAGAACATCTGAGTGTGCTCAGCTGAGAGAAATGTCTGGGTATCCTGTGCTAGGGACTACTGTCTCTTAGAGGAGACTTCAGAGAAAGAAGGTAATAATCTGGGGAACCTAAGGGAGTTTTTAAGGTCATTGCATCTCAAAAAAACCGCACTGAGAATTCTCAGCTTGAGAACAAGCTTGTAGGAAAGGAAGGGTACGTGATGAGCAAGGGAGGGATTGGCTGACTAACACTTTGATTTTTAGATTCTTTTATCCAGCAGGACAGCTTTTTTGCTCTTTCAGAGTTGTGTTGCAGTAAAGCATAGCTTTGATTCAGTGTCTTTTCTGATTCCCTTAAGGAGAAGGTGGAGAAGGTTCTGGTCAACAGGGGAGCAGTTTCTGGAGGCTTCTAATAGCTGCTTCTCAGTGACACAATTTAAATTCTTAAATCACTATATGGGTGAGCTGGTTTTTTCAGTGTGAGAGGGAAAGAGTTACTTTCTCATCAAATATTCGTTCAAGTGTAGGAAATACCTCAGAAGGCTGCAGGTGAGTATTTAATGACGAGATGAGCTAGTGCATTGTGGTGATTGCCTATGTCAAAATGTGCTACATAAAACACTCGTTCTTATCTCCATTACTGACTCCTGACTATCATCTGTAGCAGAGCAAAAATCCCACTACTTTAAAAGGTCAAATCCTCTAAAGCCAGTGGTAGAACATTGCTGACTTTCATGGAGACAGAATATCATCTCATTTCAAGGAGTTAAGCTCAGTGGGTAGCATCTGGTAAAAATAAGGGGGAATCAGGGGGAGAAAAGGCGTCTTATTAATTTTTTAAAAAGTGTGGTCTGTGTTGAATATTTCATGCTGTGCTTCTTGTTGTTGTCTTTATTGCCAGGCACCCATGTTTATTGCAGTGCCTCATGAACATCCTTTGAAAAATATGTTCACTGTTTTTGTTAAAATGCAGTCCTGATTATATATTTCTTTCATTCCAATTGTGCTGTGGTTTTGATCCTTCGACATTCTCTCTGTGCAGTTTACCTATTACTTTCTTTTTCTATTGACATTCATGTTGCAAGATGGAAGAATTTCTGCAAAGCCAATGGAAGAAATTGTGGTTTGACCTGCTGTTTAAGCTAAACAAATTAGTAAACAAAAAATGTTGAAGAATAGAGTGAATTCAGCCTGTCTTCTTCACACATATTTTATTGGTATTTTGTGGCAGATGAAACTTCTGACCAGGACTAGACTCTGTACCTCTCTCTTGGCCTCAAACTGTGTATAATTATTCAGAGTATGCCATTTCTCTTTATAGGAAGCCTTATTACCCACAGGCAAAAGTAATCTATCATCTTTTTGTTCAACAATTCCCCTTTTCCCTCTACCCCAAAAGAAATCAGAAAAGATTTATAAGGTACTGCAGCCCACAAAACCTGCTTCGTTGTCCTTAAATCAAGTATATCTGATTGCAGGGCTCTTATTTTTATAAGAATTTTGGGAGCAGAGTATTTTACAGTTTTTGGTGTGCTTTTATTAAAGGTGAAAAATGCATTTTTAAAAAACTAATTCTTTTGAGGGTTTGTGCCACAAAGTAAAAGCCTTTTTTGTCAGAAGAAGAAGAAAAAAGGGATCTGCCTTGAGCTGTCCAAAGAGAAGTATTGTAAAGTATTGAAGCTAAAAAGATATTATCAATTCAGCTACTATTGTCTTTATATATATTGTGTTACTATCATATTCTTGTGATGTAACATAACATCTTATTCACCTATTTTTACTGCCACAGCAGATAAGGTAGACAGCTTGTTCAGTCTGGATGTCATTGTGTTCGCTCCCCTTTCCCAGAAAATTAAATCTGATTTGAGACGAATCAATTTGATTGAGCAACTTAATTTGTGCCTTCCCATTTTCATTACTTCCAGTTTATGTGCTTATCTTAATCTCTTATTGTAAAGACACAGTTTTGTCGAGTCCTTCGTAGTTGAATCATTTTGGTCTTCCTTCTATGTCTGCTTCTCTTACTGTTTTCTCTCCATTCTTTCTCCATTATACACATCTACCCTTCTCCTGTATCGATAGAATTCATTTTCTTCCCTTGCTGTATTTCCTAAAGTTTGTGGCATAGGAGAAGATATTTTTCAGTGAAATGCTGATTCATTTTTGGACAACTTTAAAGTTGGAGATACTGGCCTTGTGCGAGAAATAACTGTGAGGATCTCAAGAGTTGTTACTGATAGCACATTTCATCCTCATTCTTAATTGCTGGTTTTTTGCTCATTTTTCTCTTCGCTCAGTAAATTTATAAAGGAAGTCATGTTATTTCAGCTTAGTTGACCTATTGATGCTACGATATATATGCTAAAGATTTTCCTTTTGTAATGCTTGCTTAGTTTTTTAATTATTTTCCCAGGTTACCTTTATAACTGAGAGTCTCGAAACCTGTGGTGTTAATGTAAAAATATACCACAGAAGCATAGCAGACCTGCTTTTGATATGTAGCACTCTATGTCCTCATTGCCCCATGTAATTGAAGTAATTTTCATATAGGCAATATTTTGGTGTTTTTATGTATGCTTTTATTTATTTATTAATAATTCTGTCTGTGATTTACTTTTCCACTTTCCTTGGTTTCCCTGAAGTACTCTTATGTGAAATAGGCAATAAGCTACTTTTAACATAAGAGCACTTGATTGAGGTTCTAATGTAGAGTTATTTATTTGCCTCCCAGAGCAGTTAGAGAATTGAGATTTATATGTTTGTATATGTAGGTCTTGTTTTCTTTTTCTCTGTGTCAGTTACTCCTTTTAGTTCATGTATATGATACCAGCTTTTTTATCCCTCATAATGATTTAGATTTGGATGCTGTCTTATTGATTATTCAGATATGCAAATATATTTAGTACCAAAGAAAATGGAAATAAAATGTTTGTCTTAACAGAAGCCTGTTTCATTATCAGGTTGTTTGCCCGTGCACATTGAGTTCAGACTTAAATTTAATCCTTTTCATCTCCTGTTTTATTTAGTGCCCTATTAGCTTGCACCTCCTTTTAAAAACTAGCCTTAAATATCTTCTATGCTAGTTCCATTTGATTTTTGAGAATATATTTTTTTGTTCTTGCAGTGTAACTTAGTTGCATGTGCAATGTTTATATCCCCTTTCCTTACATCCTCTCTCAGGAGTAACCCTGAGTTATCTCTGCATTTAAATCACTTCACGTTTTAGCTAGTGATCTGAGTGTTTTCTTTCAGTAACTACTATATTTTTGTGGTATAAGCAATGCCCCTGCATATATTTCCCCCCCTCCTTTGAATTTTGTAAAAGAAAATCTTAGACACAAAGTCTTAAAATAGGTCATTAATGCTTATTTCTGGAAGCACAAATTAATTTATTCTGTTTCCAAGAAAAATTTTGGTTTTCAGCAAGATACTTGCATATTACATAAAGGAATCTTAGAATATAATTTAGCAGTATAAGTGATCTGAAATCAGTTCTTAATGTCAGCGGGTTTTTGCTAAGGAAAAGGTGGAACCTCAAATATCCTGAGGCAAAATGCGTGCAGGTAGGGAAGAAGAAAGTGAACAAGTGCTAAAGCTTGTGAATATGGGAAAAGAGACTGACACCAATTTAAATTGAATTGTCATTTTAAATTTAAACCATGAGATTGTTCTTGTGAACAGAGGCAGGTCTTTAGGCCTGTTTGGGATCTGAATATCTTCATTAAGATTCTTTGTAGATTCAAGACATTATTCAAAGAAATTAAGATATAGAAGAAAGCTTCAGGAAAAAAAGTAGCATAAGAATGGCTGTATTTAAGTCAGACAGTAGAGAGGATTATGAATCCTGTTTTACAATTCTTACAAGTTACAATGTCTTAAAAGTGAAAATAGAAATTTAATCAATAATGCTTATTCCTAATCAGGTTCACTACCTCTATTCATATTTAAGTATATAATTTTAAATAGAATTTTTTTTTTTAAGGTACTGGTCATCTTCAAAAACTGCATCTGTCTTTCTGAAAGCTCAAATTTCAGAAATATCTTACTTTCTTCTCTTAAAAGACCATGGGACTTCCAGTCAGTAGTAACCTGTGTGGCATTTTTCAAGGCGGCAGATGGCAGGTACAGGTGTAGGCCAACAACAGTTACAAGTAGCAACTAGATTAGGCAGAAGGAAAACTATTCTAATAGCAATAATAGGTAAGCATGGATACAGATTGACATGGATACTACTTTTTCCAGAGACAGAAGATATTTGAAGAAGTTAGGGGAGCATTTAGCACAGGAAAGTTGATTTTGCTTTGAGATGGGGAGGATATGATGTTCACCCCTTCCAGTTCCACTTTTAA
>BJBW01007293.1:0-26490 GCA_004320125.1 Scolopax mira
CTCAATCCACCTCACTGTCCCCTCATCCAGCCCACACTGAAAATTAATGCCCTTCTTTGCACTCATCCTTAGTTACATCAGAAACAAAGTCCAGTACGTACCTCGATGAAAGAAAAGGGTCAATGAGATCACCAATTCTAGTTTTTGACTCAAGTCAGACATACTCTCTAAAAAACGTCTCTGCTTCTAGGTACGTTTAATAATTCTAACATCTACATTTTTCTTTCTCTTTTCTTTCCCTGTGTAGATGAAATGCATGGACTATTTTGCTCCAAGGACATGCATAATACAGTTTCCATGGTACTGTTTGTTTAAAGTATAAAATGCATTTGGCCACACTTCAAACAGCATGTCATGTATTTCATCTTTCAACCATTCTGAAAAATAAAGTGCATGGGGTCTGGTAATGATGAGGACATTTTTGTATATCACTCATTAAGGTGAAAACTGAAAAGGTGAAATCAAGTGTATAGAGATTAGGAAATACTGCAGAGAGTAGATGTAATCAGGCTGACAAAACACCCCAGACCCACTTTTGGGTCATTTAGAGATCAAAGAATGTCCCAGTGCAAGACATGACAGATAATAAACTAAGGAACTTTGATCAGTTTTGACTGGTTTGCAATAGCTAAGTATTAGAAATCAATTTTTCATTGTATCCTCTTTTCATTTGATTACAGTATTTTTTTTTCTCAGCATTTGCTCTTTAATGCAGGCTGTGTGCCAAAACTATCTTAGAAAGTCTGCTATGCCAGATGTCACCCTTTTGCCCTTTTGCTCTGTCTGCAGATTTTCTTTTAACAGCATTTGAAACTAAGTTAGTGAGCATACATTTTCCAGTACAAAGAGGCATTATGAATAACACCTTTTGTGTTTCTGAATAACACCCACAAAGTGCAGAACACATTATACATAAATTGCATCAACTCTATCTTTAAAAAAGGTTATTAAAAGATTTTAGCTATGTGAAGTGTATCTTAATGCCATCATTCTTTTCAATATATATAGGAGCTATAATGGAAGCTAATAAGAAGGCTTAATAAAACCCCACAGAAATAGATTTTACAATATTAATTTGACCTGTGCAGGATAAAGATGAGCTAGTTCATTTTCCATATTTCTTGTAAGTTTTTGAACTGTTTGCATGCAAGAGATCTATACTATTATTTCCAAGAAAGAAAACAGTTCCTGTTAGAATTCCTTATGGAGGAATTGGACTCATTTTCTAAAGTCTTAGAAACTTAAACTGTGTATTTCTAAAAAGTGGAAGTGCTCACTGCTTCTTAAGTTATAGGCAGGAGTAAAAATATTTTATTTTCATTTAAGGAAAATAAGACACATAAAATCTAATTTCCCCTGGACTCTTCCATTCTTCAAGTACCTGCCACTAATCAAACAGTTAGACTTTTTTAAAATAAGAGGGGTGGGATAGAGGAGTGTCTCTCTTAGTAGAGGAGAAAATTTTAAGATTTTGTTTTAATTTTTTAAAAATCCCTAAATATTACTCTGTGTCTGGTTGCAGCATAGACCAAAATTTGCTTGGTCTGGGAACTGAAGATATCCATTACGCATTGAGGAAATGCGTGGGGTATTTTTGGTTTTGGCTTTTTTTCAGTAAAGCTTAGGCACAGGTTGACTGCTGTGGGTCATTCCTTTAAGATAAACTATGCAACAAAACAAAATGACACAAAACAAACAAACAAGAAAAAAAATCACACAAGCACCATATCCACAGTCTGTCTCACTAAGATGAAAGGACTGTAATTTGAATAAGATGTCCTGGTTATATATACAATTTGGGGCTCAAGAGCCTGGAGAGCAGCCCGGTGGAAAGACCTCTGAGGGTTTCTGTTGATGGCAAGTTGAACGTGAGGCACCAGTGTGCCCCGGCAGCCAAAAAGGCCAACCATGTCCCAGGGTGCATCAAGCACAGCATTGCTGGCTGGTTGAAGGAGGTGATTGTCCTTCAGGTAAAAGGCCTCAATGGCAAAACTTAGAGAAGTGGCTGAGGTCACTTGGCTTATTCAGCTTGGAGAAAAGAAGGGTGACACCATCGCAGTTTGTGCCTTCCTCAAGGAGAACAGAAGAGGGGGAGGTGTTGATTTCCTCTCCCTGGTGACCAGTGAGAGGACATGAGGAAATTAAATGGAGCTACACCAGGGTAAGTTCAGATAAGTTAGGAAAAGGTTCTTCACTGAGAGGATGATCAGTCACTGGAACAAGCTCTGGAGGGAATTGGTCACAACACCAAGCCTGTCAGACTTCAAGGAGTATCTGGACGACACTCTGTGTCACATGGTTTAATTTTAAGCAGTCCTCCAAGGAGCAAGAAGTTGGGTTCAGTGATCTTTATGGGTCCTTTACAACTTGAGATATTCTATGATTTTATAAGAATATTAGAATATACAGATTAACTAAGTTACTGAACTGTAACTATGGTATCATCACACCAGGTTATGGAACCAGTGGCCTGAACTAGCTGTGCAGACTCCCTTTGCTCTCAGTGGGGAAAAACAGGCGCTTTAAGGTCATGCATTATATTAGCTTAAAACTCATTACAAAACGGAGAAGAAAAAATATTTATAAACCTGTTTCTGTCTGTTGACAAAAATGAAATCTACACTGGCTAGTTTAGTAGCCATCTACAGAATAAGGCCTAAAGATATGTGTGAAGACATTCATTTCTGCCCTGGGAATCCCATGAGCAAAGGAGCCCAAGTCAGTACCATTATTGACATATTCATGAGTATGAGAATTGAGATACCAGGGAAACTTGGTTGCCACACATATGTGTACCAGGGGAATTTTGGACACCACAGGGTTAAGAATGGTTTTGCACATGTAAATTTATGGGTACAAATCACCACCTATTCCTCTCTGTGGAAACAATATCTATTACCCTTTATTAACATAAAAAGGTGCCTTTACACTGACTAATTTCAGACAGAACTATCTATATTGCAGTTGTCTATAGATTAAATGAGTCCAACACTTGACGTTCATGTTAAACACAATGAACTACCTCAGGAAATCTTTCTGTATTGACAAAAGCAGGAACTTTATTCTACTGAATAATAAAATTTGTGCTGTTCAACCTCTTTAATGAAATAAGTACCAGTACAGAATGATGTAATGAGGCCATCCAGAGTGTACCTGTAAGGATTCCATACAGGCATGTGCAACTCTCATGTTGTTATTTCTGTTACTTTGATAATATTTTTTTATAGTACTTTTTTTTGTGGATTTGAGAGCAGTGACATATAGAATCAATATGAAAAAATATGTACTTTACACAGTGTTTGAAGACTGAGCCTACTTCTGTGAAATAAAGCCAAATTTAAGTTCTAAATAGATAGAATGACAATACTTTTATGTGAAATAAAATAACACATGCTCTTAATGAAATTATCTGTGAAATTATCTGTTCTAAAAAAAACTATGATAAAACTTATCCTTAAGTAAACATGTAGAATCAGCTTAATGTAATTTTGTATTTTTTTGGTATATCAGCACTCTTTCTGCATACCCACATGCACCCTTCTTGATCTTGAAGTTGTTCAAAAATATTTGTGATAAGCTTTTGAAAGTTTTCAGTGAGCTCTGCTTTTAAAATAGATGTAATAATTAGTTCTTGCAATTTGTGTTTTGGATCATGAACAGTTTAATAGAGAAAGAAGTAGTTAAAAATATTTTTTGAAAGGTCAGATAATTTCTGTCTACTTTGTCTTTCTTTTTGCAAGGATACTCTAAAAAAATGAAAGACATTAGAACACTATTTACCTTGCTAAGAATAAATGTCAAAGTCCTATCTACAGGAAGAACACTAAAATTTTTACTGAAGGCCAGCTGCCAAAATGCAAATTAACACCTACAAAGAGATATTGGACAATTCCCTTTAATAATAACAGGACAAATATGAACTTAAAGGTTGATGTTACATGGGAAGTTCATTAATATAAACTGATACATTACATGGTAAGGCACATGCTCATTCATGAATGAGCAAATTGTCCAGGCTTTCTCCAGATGAACAACTCAAAATTTTATCTTTCTCAGGTTTACAACCACAGTAGTTTAATTTCTGGTTTCTTGTATGCAGTAACAACCAGTGAAGGAGTCCATCTTTAAAATGCTATTAAATTTCATAGTTCCTGTGTGTGCGTGTGTGACATGGTCTACCACAGAACAGAAATTAGTCCCTTTCATAACCAAATTTCTTAATTCAGTATATTATGACATTAGCAGAAAGCTAACAAAAAGAAAAAAGCATGAAGACTAATATTTGACTGCAGTTTAGCAGAGACATACTCATGTGGAATCATGCAGCTAATTATTCCATGCTACTGGGATGTGTCTGAAATGAAATTGAGTGTTTATTTCATGGGATAATTAAATTGTTTTGGCACTTTTTTCATTTTGGTCACTAAAATTTAACTGCAAGAAACCAACAACCTATTTTGTCCTATAATAATTAAATCTAGCATAGGTCATGGGTTTTTGTCTCATTCTTGTTTTTTTAAAGCACCTGTGATATGAAATCCCTGGTAACAGGGAAGATCACACTAAACTTCCAAATACAAGATAGCATCCTCACGAGGCCTACTTTATATCTTTTGTAAATTACTATTAGTGCATAATCTGGAATTTGACAGTCAGAATTTATTTCTATCCAGTTCTTAAAAAAAATAAATGTCTGAATATCTGAATATTTCCACCTTTGGGCAGGGAGGGGCACACAGCAGGATTTATTTTAAAAGTTATTAATTCATTATTTTAATTTCTAAAAAACTTCAATTCTGAATTTTTCTTTTAGACCCCTGATGTTTAGATGAGTTTCAAGGAAATGGGTGTCATTATTTGGCTCACCTAGGACTATTTCAGGAACATACTCTTATTGTACCTACCAAAATAAAGGTGTATTTTCACACCATTCTTTATTTCTCATTATGCTATCACCTTCATATATAGCTAATACTTTTTAGTGTAGAATATTGCTCCAGTTTTGACAAACCTTTGCTGAAGTGAAATTAAGCTTTTTCCTCCCCTATAGTATGACACAAATAGAAAATCAATTACACACACACAAACAGAAAGAACCTATACCAGTTGTGAAGTGAAAGAGAAGTAGGTGCATTGGGAGATGTGGAAAAAAATAAACTTATTCAGCCGTTTGACTAGTTGATGACATATTTAATATCCAGCTCCGGTACATTAAATTTATAGTGTTAAGTTTCACAGTATAACGTGTCCAGCTATATATAATTAAAAACAAACAAACAAACAAAAACCCAGAAAACAACAAATTCAAAACAAACCTCTCAAAATTGTCTTGAGGCAATGGAATTAATTAGAAGACCAGAATGTAATAGAATCAAGTATTAGTTTACCAGGGAAGTGTAACAGGTTTACTTTAAGACTACATTGCGACAGAGACTGGCTCCAGGGCAGGTAAGACCCAGCTGGGAGAAGGGACTGTAGCTAAAAAGACTGATTGAAAGCTCTTTTGGGGGCTTTTTGACACAGGGCAAAGCCTCCTCCTCATGCTGGGGCCTGACAGCTGGTGGGCGGGCTGCTGACCAAGCTGGCTACAGCCAGCCCCTCCCGTGGTCCATCACACCACCAACTTATAAGGCACCTGAGGGAGGGCAGACGGTAGCCCCTGAGCTCAGGGGGATTCCCCACAAGTGCTTGCTTGTGTGCCCCAGTGGGTGCCTCAACCAGCTGCAGCACGTACAGCTGGGCACTGAGCCTCTGCCAGCGTACAAGGTAAGCTCTACCCCCCTCCAAGCTTTCAGGCATCTGGGGCACTCATCCTGCTGGACCCTCAAGCTTCCACGGGTAAACTGCTTGCATGCTTCCAGCCATAGGTACTACCTGGTCAAAGGCTGCCCTTAGAAAAGTAAAAGCTATGGGCACCCAGGTGGAGGCCCCATCCAAACATGTGGATGTCCAGGCCTCTGGCTGCAGAGAGTGCCTGAGCCTGGCACTGGCAATGGAGGACAGTGGGGACAACACCTGCATCCGACCTGAACAGGTGAATGACCTGCTCCTACAGGTGGGTGAGCTGCAGGAGGAAGTGGAGAGGCTGAGGAGTATCAGGGAATGAGAGAGGGAGATCGACTCCCTGAGAGTCAAGAGGCCCCACGCCCTGAGAGAAAGGGAACAGGATGAGAGCTCACATAAATCACAGAACCAGGCAGCAAGAGGTGATCTTGGAGAAGAAGGGGAGTGGAAACAGGTCCCTGCTCAGCAAAGCAGGCAAAAGCCCTCCCTCCCCCTCCCAGTCCCCCAGTTACCCCTGCAGAACAGGTATGGAGTCCTATAGGAGGAACTGGCAGCTAAAAGGGAGGACAATAACACCAGACCAGAAATGCCTGAAAGACCGTGTCGCCATAGACCCTGCATTCAAACTAACACTGAAAGGAAAAGCAGATGGGTCATTGTCATTGGTGACTCTCTACTGAGGGGTGTGGAGGGGCTAATATGCCACCCTGACCTGCTTCACAGGGTAGTCTGCTGCCTCCCTGGACCTAGAGTCAGGGATGTGTTGGACAAACTTCCTACCCCCTAATTATTACTCTTTTTTAGTATAGCGAAGAAGTGGGAAGAATGAGCCTGAAATCATTTAAAAGAGATTTTAGAGCCTTGGGACAGCTACTTAAGGAATCAGGAACACAAGTTGTGTTCTCCTCTATTCCTTCACTAACAGTGATGAATGAGGTAACAGACAGGAGGAGGCACTGGGTCAATTTGTGGCTCTGGGACTGGTACTATTGGCAAGACTTTGGGTTTTTCAATCGCAGGCAGGTAGGTATATGAGAGACCTGGCCTGCTGGTGGCACGTGGGAGGCACCTGTCCCAGAGAGGGAAAAGAATTTTGGGGCATGAGTTAGCAGGGCTCATCGACAAAACTAGATAGGAGGGGGATAACTGGGACTGAGTGGATTAAGCTCAGGAGAAGCTTGCCAGGGCTTGAGGGACAGGAGAGTAATGATACCAGGCCTGCTTGTGACATGGGGAAAGCCTACTACTACTACTAGCAAAGCCTTACAGTGCATTGTCTCAGGGGTAGTGGGGGATTGTCATACATATGGTAGCGAAGACATAAGAAGTAGTAATAGGGCAACAACTACAGAAGAGACTGAGCATGGTTGGGTAGGAAACAGGGTTTGTCCCCCCCAAAAAGTGGCAGGACAACTAGCCCAGCTGAAGTGCATCTACACAAATGCACGCAGCATGGGCAACAAACAGGAGGAGCTGGAGGTCATTGTGTGGCAGGAAAGCTATGATGTCTGTCTCACTCTGAGCTCTGGGAATTCTACCCTACCATGTACCACACCTCTAATGCCGTGTTTGGTTTTTTGCCCCTCACTACAAGAAAGACATTGAGGTGCTGGAGCCACTTGTGTTGTTCAGCCTGGAGAAAGGGAGGCTGAGGAGGCTTTATTGCTTTCTACAACTACCTGAAAGTAGGTTGTAGTGAAGTGGGGGTCGATCTCTTCTTCTAAGTAACAGGGAGGAAATGGCCTGAAGTTGCTCCAGGGGAGAATCAGGTTGGATATTAGGAAAAATTTCTTCACAGAAGGGGTTACCAAGCATTGGAACAGGCTTCCCAGGGAAAGTGGAAAGTGGTGAAGTCACCATTCCTGGATGTATTTAGAAGACAAGTAGAAGTGCTGCTTAGGGACATGGTTTAATAGTGGATTTATCAGTGCTAGGTTGTCAGTCAAACTTGATGTTCTTAAAGGTCCTTTCCAACCCATACAATTCTATGATTCTATATCTTATCCATAGCTCTGCCAAGGTCACCAAGATTTGTGCTAGAGCTCACAACTGGCTGGCAACTCCTTGGGAGGATCACAGGCTGTGAGTAAGAATTTTCTTATTAAACTCCTCACACATGAAAGTTTCCATGGTGTAGACAAGCCAGGTTTTTGTGAGAAATTACTGGAAAAAAAATAGGTATTCAATCATAGAAAAATATTACCAGCTAAGAAAGATCATAAATGTATCCAGTAGCAGGGGTAATGCCACCAATACAGAATGGCATCTCCATGTAGGTACACTGAAAACAAACTTTGGCTCTGTTTTCATAATAAACATGGATATCTATAAAATGTTTTTGTCAGTACTCTGATCTCAGACTGAGTTCAGGCTGCCTGAATGTCCTATATACAAACTAATGCAGGGCATTTTTTAGGAAGGAGCTAGTAAAATTGGGAATCCTTTGAAAGAGTTACAGCTGGATTTTCCGCCTGACTTTGACTTTGTCATTTGGTTAAATTTGCTGCAGAGACGCAGCTAAGCCAGACTCAAAGTGATAAATGCAATCTTCAAGTGCAGATAACATGTCATGCCAGAAATTGTCTCTGCTCTCCTCTGGCATTACCAGTGAATTCATCTCCAGACCAACACCAAAGGTTGACAACATAGCATGCAGCTGCATTAATTTATCACTGACCATGGTGCAAAAGCAGTTCTTGTGCAATGTTGTAAGTAAAAGATGAAAAAACAGCAGTATCTGTCATCACTGGAGATGCAGAGGTTTCCATAGAAGTGAATGTCAGTAGTCAATTAAGAAAACCCAAGATTTCAGATGAGATACACTGCAGAAGACTGAAAGCTATTCAACTATAACTGTAAAATAAAAACAAAGGTGAATTGGACTCTAGCTGTGATGTATTTTCAACTACTTACTAACAATAACCGAGGAAATCAGCCTAAATATATCCTAAGCGAATGCATTAATGACTTCAAATGCCAAGAATATGTTAAATGGTAGAGTCAGATAAATTTGTGACCAAAAATGGGGCTGTCGTAACCAGACTGTAAGAATCTCCCAGAAATTAAAATTGCTGATGGCATTTTTATTGTAATAGAAATAGAAGTCAAGGAAGAAACAATCCAGAACCACAATAATAAACTGACTAGTAAGCATGTTCCAGTGACAGCCTGCATGCTGGCAAGCTCAATCTGAGGAACCTTGAACTCTGTTTCAGTTATATTGTCACCTAGAGAAACTGAAAGATTGAAGGCTGAAACACACCATAATAAATAAATAAATTTCATAACTTATGGGAATGGTAAATCATTTTTTCACAGTCTACTCATCCATCATATTAAAAAGCATCATGAAAAAGCCACTGCCGAGTTCTCTAACTCAGCCTGCAATGCAAAGGTAAGTCAAAAAAAGTGCTGTTAGCAGACGGTACTTTGCAGACCAAAACACAGGCTTTCCAGACAGCAGTCTGAGAGCAGCACAAGAGACCAGCTTTATCCATGTGGTACAGTTGCTATGCATCTCTTCAGAAGGCCGCAAACAATCCAAAAAAACTTTCATGTGAAGCTGCTCCATCCATTAAGACAATGCATACTCTAGAATTTAGGACCCAACGCTAAAGGCAGTTATCATCTACTGCCAGCTTATTTGTGGATAAGCTGTGAGCCAATAATGTAGGAGCTGCCACTGAGACAAGCAAATATGTCATACTCAATGTAAAACAATATGCATGGAGCAAGCCAAAAGTCATGACTAGAGGCCATGAATTTGTTGAACATGTATAATGAACAGCATGAACTGTACAACTGTTCAGACATCACCAAATTCTCCAACCTCATTACATCATGACTTGGTGCTGAAATGACTAAGGCAGACATAGTTTTTACAGGCAGGAGTTCCAATTTATGTTTAGTAAACACTCTCATTCATGAAAGGTTCTGTGGACTGAAAGTTGTGAACCAACAGAGAAACTTCAGGCACGCGTTTTAAATTTTTGGCATAGACATCAACAACTGTAGAAAGCAGAGATTTGCAGCCACTATGTGTGCTTCAAGATAGATCCACAAACACTCCCACAAAGCAATGATGAGAGATTAATCCTGGGCTTTTAATATAACTAGAACTCAGGGCAGCAGAAATTAAATCAAGTATGCCTGCAGAGCAAGGACAGGTCAAAAGCCAGGGTGAAGTCAGCAGTTATAAAACAGTAAGTTTTAGGAAAGAACAGTAAGTTGTTCAGTAAATACAAAGAACTGGTGGGCATGCCAAAATGCGCAGCTGATAAAGGCCATGTCCATATGATACCATATTTACAAATCACTTCTTGCCTCACAAAATCAGGCAACACTCACAGAAGATACAAAATAACTACAGAAATTGCTAAAATAAGGAGTAGCTAACAGTATGTAGCTTGGAAGAAGGAATCCAGGATGAAAGGTGACACCAAGAAATCAGCTTCTTATGCACATATCTTGAGTGCTAGCTGCAGTTTTCACCTCTCTGTAGAAGGTTCTTTTATAAAAAACATATCTAATTCTTAAAATAGTGTAGAATCATGAGACAAGACGTGGGCTAGGACTGTCTGTTAAGTAGACAAACAACAAAAACAAAAAATAAAACGAAAACCTTAAAGGAATTCTGAATTTCTTACTATGAATGACATGAACACAAACACAACATGAAGCAAGCTTAACTCAGTTTGTAGGTAAAGCTATTATAGCAACGTAATAATAATAATTGCTATTTACTATTATACCACAAAGATACTTACTGCTTCCTGTGGAGATCAGAGAAAGAAACAACATCAGTCTTAGAATGTTGAAATTTACATGGTCTAACAGCAAAGTATTTTAATATGTGCTTTAGGTGAAGCCAGCAACCAATTCCCCCTTTTATATTTTCTATATTATGAACAATCATAGGGGAGAATTTCATCATCTGTGACTGAAACTGTTACTGTAATCAATGAGCATTTAGATATTCCCTGGCATCTGCACTGTGCAAGTCTCAAGGCACTCCTATTTGTTTAATATAATGTGTGTGAAATTACATTGAGGAGATAGTCATGCTTAATTTTTCCTTTTTAAGCAAGGTTCATTAGGATTGGGTAGAAGAATGTGGAAGTATAAACTTATGGGTGTTAGACAATAAAAATAATTTGCAGTCTTTCAGCAGCAGTTTGGAAATAACAATTTCTGCAGTACCAAGTCATGTCAAATAATCTACTATCCCTAAAAGACAAAGTACTGAATGCAAACTAATGAGGAATGCTGAATCTGGGAACAATTAAACCCATTAACTAAACCTCATACTACAGACGTGAAAGATACAATGCTCTCCAATACAAAGAAAAATCTCTGTAGTTTTTAATGTGCTCCCTTCAGATGGATTTGGTCAATTAAGTAGAATAAATGGTCAAAGGATTTGACAAATTTGGTTGGTTCCTGGATTGCAGCCTCCAGTTCAAATAGTCACTGTTTGCTACTTCTTCATCAGATAATCAAGCCCTATGGAAGTCCCTCTGTCAATAAAATATGCTTAAAGCTGGCAGCAGTCCCTGGGTCTAGGAAATGGAAGTGAAGAAAAAACTCAGTTCTGGGTGACCATGTCTAGAAACTATGCCTCAAAATGGGGAGAGGATGACCACCAAATAGACAGGAAAAGTTCGCAAGGATTTATCAAGACTTGGTTAAAATCTTATGTAAGGTCCTGATGAATCTCCATGGATTTCCATGACTGCACAGTAAATAAAAAATATTTTTTGAAGGCATCATATTTGCTATGTTACAATGTTAAATGGATTGCTTATGAGCTTTGATCTGGTGTTGCTTTAGGGTGTTTTTCACAAGGAAAAATGTTTACAAAGTTGTAAACTACAAAAAAAGTTTCTATTGGAAAGAATACTTCTGAAATGCTTATGAAAGTATGCAGCTTATGAAAATAATGTTACCTGCTATTTTATAATAGCAGGAGTATAGAAAAGACACCTCAGAGGAAGCATCCCAAGCCTAAAGTCTTATTCCATGTTTTGCCTGACTCTACACAATGTTCCTCATGGGAACAAATGTGATTTGAAGTTACAGAGTCTGGCTGGGAGCTGGGAAGGGAGTTATTCTATCTGCTTTGTCTCTTTACAAAGAGAATTCATTCCTAAAGAAGAATTGTAGGAGGGAGTATCAGATCATGCCCTGCATTTTCAAAATAAACCATAGCACAGTTTAAAATGAAACGTATGATGTGGTAAAACATGGGCAGCCTAACCTACCTTGGGGCTGTTTCCTTCCTAAAAAAATTCTACATGCCTGAAAATGGGAGATTTTTGGAAAATTGTCAACATCTCCTCCTTTGCCCTGAATAATCAAAGCCTGTTCTTGTCTAAGTCCACTAATGTCATTGTGAATGGATACAACTTGAACCTTTCTAACTACATCAGACAGAAGAGCATCCTGAGGGAAGCAGATCTGGCTCTCCCAGCTTGTGCTGAGGGGAAGCTGTGCACTGAAAGAGCCAGATATACCAGCAGAAAGATGTGACCTTATTGGAATGGACATTGTTTGATTGGTGCTGTTAAACCTGCTCAAAACCATTTCCAATTACAATGTTTAAACATAATGAAGGGAATAACAAATATTTCTGCCTAGACCCTGGATTAGATCAAGACATTTTTTTTGTGGGTCATTCAGATCAACAGAAGAACTTAATCTCATACACAAGAATATTATTAAAGTTGCTTTGGCATAGCTTTTTAATTTCTGGAAGGGGAGAATAAGATAGGAAAACACTATGAGAGAGGCTACGTTTGATTTCACCAGAGGAAGGAAGTATTCAAAAACATGCAAAATCAGTTCTCTGTTGAGTTTTTTCTAGTTTTGTATGTTACCATTGAATTCAGATTATCGTGTCTTGTGATGTAAAATATACGGAATTCAATGAAATAAACATGAAAGGGATTCACTAGTTTGGATCTCACATACATGTATTGTGATGATTTCTGCCTAATGAGCTTCCAAGTTGAGGAACAGTTAGCTGTCTGATGCCCTCAGGGAGGCTTGGCGGGTCATGGATGACACATTAGGCTATGTTATGTAGATGAGAGTACCAGGTTTCAAAGAAATGTCTGTGTGCTTAACTGCTATGCAGATTTGCATGAAATGCTTGCAGTACAAATGAAGTCACTAAACATTTTGCATTCCTTAAGGAAGGGCATGAGTTGCAGAAATTTGATTTATTGTTTATAATTTTGAATGAATTTAGAGCAATTAATTTGCCTCCATTGACAGCATTTGCTATCTGGACTTTCACACCATTCTGTTATGAAGCTGGGTAGTACTTGACTAAGGTGATCTTCAAAATTTTCCTTCCATTTAAATAAGGGCACTTAAAGGATATGGGATAATACTAATACCAGGAAATAGTAATATAAACCCTTGAGAGGCAAAACTGCTGACTGTCTCCCAGCTCAAGACCTTGATCAGCCTCAAATGATGCTTTCAAGTTAATACATCAGTCATGTTAAGATTAAACCAGATTTATGAAAGTCAAGCTTTCTCTATTCCACAAGAATAAATTCTCTTTTCTTAACATTGTAGATACAGCGTAATTCTACAAGCCCTAAAACTTTGTTTCTATTTAGGAAAACCATGATGACATTAAACACACATGAAAATGTCATTTATGGTATAGTAAAAGGTATTAGATTACAGATGTGTTAGTGACAATGAAGCAACATGATAGAGTTTGGGAAAATGAACAGTCATAACACACATCTTCCATAACAGTTTCCAGGTAGCAGAGATAATAAATCTACTTTAGGGGCCTTATATAAGACTTATACTAAATAGGTAAATAAAATATGCAAAAGTAAATTTTTGTTGGAGGCAATGTCTCCTTGTGTTCAAAATACACACTGCATAGGATGCTACCGTGAAGAAATACGACAGCTGCAGAAACAAGCCGAGAACCTCAGATTATTAACATTTATAGGTACAAAAAAACCCCATTTTTAAAGGACAGCTTTACTTAATCAGCTTCCTGTGCATCTTTTCATGTTACACATAACATTTCCATCAGAAAGATGCATCAGTACAAGTCAAGGAAACATCCTGAGTATCCTCTCAGGTAATATTTCCTGATCAGGTCTGATCATTTTTGTTCCATGCAGAAAGAGTTCTCAGCACCCTTAGGACCACTGCAAACATTGTACTGGATACAATGTAAAGAGGCAATATGTAAAGGATCTATTTCAATTAGATCACAATTATTACAGCCTAAGTACTATCAGGAATAATATATGATAATATGATTCTTTTATTTGCATCCATCTGAATTTTCCTCTCTTGATGTTGCCTTAATGTTTTCCCATTCATACATTCACTTTATCCAAAGTATCCATGACTATACCATGGAAAGGGGAACCCTGCAAAGTGATATTATGGAGGTAACATAATTTTTTCAAGCAGTTCTATAAGATCATAATTTAATCCATCACATTCTTAGTTGAAAATAAGTGGCAATTAATGCATTTATTTTTACCAACTAGTTTTAAACATATGCATAGACATTCTATTGCCAATTTAGAGAAAGCAGCTCTATAGTTCACCCAAGATTTTCTGCCTGCTCCTCAAGAAAATTATTGTAATTTTATTACATTTTGTAACGTGTAAAAAACCTGTGATGGCCTTCCAAAAGTTTCCATCTGTTACTGATGGGAAGGTTTTTCATACATATCTGAATATACATACATTATTCAGCAGATAATTTAATACATAATAATATTGAATTTAAAGGGGAATAAGCTCAACAAGAACAAGAAAATAGATTTTGACAGATATCTGTTATAAATGTCTGTAAGTCTACACTATAGGATAAACTGTAGAGGAGACCAACTTCACCCAGAAGAGATGCACCACTATAGGACTTGTAAGTGACAGAGTGTAATGAAATATAACACTTTTTTTTTTCCCCAAAACCAGCTGCAAATCACCCTATAAAAGATAAAAACCTGACTTTTGCAATTCAGGTTGCATTTTTTATAATTCTGATGAGTTATTTCAATCTCTTTGTATGGATGGAATTCACATATAATTTAATAATAAAAAAGTACTTATAAGACATTGGAGAAAATGAACTACAAAGGAAATTTAGAAAAATACCTCAGGAGTTACTCCTTTTGGGACAGAACGAAAAAAGTCTCTGGGGATATTAACACTAGAATTGACAGCATCATTCAGCAATATGGAAATTATTTAGCAATCTTTTGAAAGCTTGGGGTTTTTTTTCACTGGAAGTTGCATGAAAATCCACAAATTAATCTTAGCAGAGAGCAAGAAGAGAATATAATCTAATTTGAGTGGATAGATCTCAATGAAAGCTGAATGAAATTAGCATGGATTAGGTGACTGTTAACACTAAATATTAATGTCACCTTGACTCTCAAAAGGAACACGGTATAAACAACTTTGAGATATATTACTATACTCACAAGGTATGTGAGCTTTTACATTTACATCCTTGTGATTCTAAACTTTCTATGTTACTACCTACTTTAGTAAGTAGGAAAATGCAGCAAAAATATAGACAGTCTGATTCAAGGAAGAGTCTAGACTGTATGTATGTAATTTCTATAAATTGAATCCCACTGGATCATGAAAATGCTTGTAAAGGTTAAGCAGAAGAAAGCACTCAGTACCTCATCCTTTTCCATGTCATTTGTTATCATATCCTATCCAGCACCGTGCTCCCATTTCCCTTAGTCTTCATTTATCCTTACACACCTGGAGAAGTCCTTATTTCTCTTCATGTCTCTCACCATATTCCACTCTAGATGAGCTTTGGCTTTCCTAACTTTTCTCTTGGACAGTATCTCTATACACCTGACCCTACTTCAACTTCTCATATGCTGCTACTTAATAGTAAGAGTTGTCAAGTAAAAAATTGGATCTAGGTTTTCTAACTACAAGGAAAAGATTAAAATGTTCCTTCTAGTAAGGATTCACAACCATGAGTCAGAAATCAAGAGGGATGCTTATTCCATGAAATAAAATATGGTATAAAAGCCCTCGAGCTAGTTCTAGTTAGGCTGGCATGAATATATGGTGGAGTGCAATGCCATGCAGAGATAACAGCTTGGGTCTCAAGAGTATTATAAATAATTAAAGCAGCAGCAAATGAAAGCTGGAAAACCCTGCTTCTAAATACAATTAGGTAGCTCAGGTGCCACATTACCTTCATCTGAATATATTGTTTTAACTTTGGGAGCTAGCTCCATTGGCAGTAGCTTTGCAGATATGTTTTGGTATAAACGTTGGGGATTTCCTTTACACAAAACAAAAGTAGAAGACAAATATTCATACATACACATCTGATTATCCAATGCTTAGAGAACTTATTTGGGAAAAACTCAAGCTCAAAAATTCTGATTTAAGTAATTTGGTATGAGAATTTGATCCTACATCATTTTAGCATGCCCTGAGTGCCAGATTAAAACAGAACACAGGTAGGGGTTTTCCTAAGTTTTTCAGGTATTGCTATGTCAGAAGAAAAAGAAATAGCTCAAGCCAAATTTTGAGGGTCGTCTAATAGTATATCAGGTCATTTTAACCATTTTGAAATCTTGCTGCTGAAAGAATGACCCCATCCTAAAAATCCATGTTAAATTCTTTTTCCTGATGCCTCTCTTCTCCTGCCACTTCTTGCCACAACAGTGTGTGAGTGTCTGACCAAGGCAAAAATAGAATATTGCTTTTAGGGACAGCCAGTTCCTTCATTAAACTCAATCTCTAGGCATAGTTACAAACACTGTAACCTGGCATAAATCCTTCCTTCTGTCAAGTATAAATATATCCAGAATGATCTAATGTAGCTGTTGCAACCAAGACAAGGAGGAACTAACACTGAACATCTTCCAGGGAGACACTACAGTTTGTATATTTCTTTCTCTTCCATGAGATATTCAGACTTTCAGCTGACTAACAGGACTATCCAGAAAGAGGCCTACAGACTAGAACATATCCTGCCTCACAGTGAATGGAAAAGAAAGCCACAGTTTCACCTATGGGAATGGAACAGGAACTCAGGGAAACCAACATGGGCAGCTGCTCCTTAACTAACAGCAAGTTAGATTTACAAAGAAAGCTCACAAGCCTAGGCACTTCTTGTTGTGCTTAAGACCAATATTCAAGGCCTCCTTTGCATATAATAATTTGATGGTTGCCCACATTTCTGTGTTATGTTGCCTCTATGTCGTTTTTGTCACCGCCCATTACCCTATGTATCATTAACCAGCTAGACATCTAGTTTACTTGAAAAGTCCATTCATAGGCTTGGATTTTTTTTCTCCATTCCTCTTTCAAGTCCACAGGATTTGATCTGGTAACTCTACAAAATATGCTATGGGGGGAGGGAACTCACTCCCATACAAAGTAAACACCATTGAAGCATTCAGCTGAAAGAGAAAGGCTTCCAGCCTGCACCAAAAGATATTTAATAGTCACGTGTGAAGCAGAACTTCAATGGACAAGATCCATATGAATATGCTTCACCTGCACAATAATTACTAGCTAGATGGAAAAGCTGGAATCTAACCATTGCTACAAATGAAAAAGAGCAGGGAGTTGCATAGAGTCTTCTACATTTCATAGTACTCTAAAGACAAGGACAAAAACGTGCTACAAATATGTGCAATCGCTAGTACTGTGTGTGAAAGACAAAAAGTAGCTTTTAAAAATAGTTTTGTAAGCACTTCTAATGCAAACACTGTCACTGCCATTCTTTACTGCTTTGCTCCGTGCGAATATCTGTTGGAGCACACATGTACCTCCCTAAATGGTAGCAAATAAAAGTGGTGGTGAACAGCACCTCTAGCAAAGCAAATTACGGTCTTGCACATGGAAGAGCCACTCTCCTGTTGCATTTCCCAGTCCTCTTCCACTTCTGCTTTCAAAGACATCACAGTTCTCACTCTTCTAGTAATAAGAAATTTATAATATAATTATAATTATTACCAAAAGTACACCATAGTGAGGAGGACTGATTAAGTAGAACTGCTGGAGAGCAGAACAACAACAGAAAGTTGTGGTTGTGCCATTAACCTGTCCTCTTTTGAAATTTGTTAATCTTTTCATGTAATGGGAAAAAATATTTAACAAATTACTGACAGTACAATTTCCTTCTCTTTCCAAATCAGTCACATATCCATGTACACACACATGCACATACACACACACATGGCATTATGACAACTCCCAGCTGATACTCTTCACAGTATTTTTCCACTTAAAAGCTTTTCAGCAGAAATTTCATTTTTATGGGCTGAAAACTGGCAGAAATTGTTGTCAGTTGACATCCACAGAATTTCCTAATCTTATATTATTCATTTTTAAACCACTATTGTGAAACCAGTTGAAGGGCTTTGAAATGGAAAATCCCAATCTTTACAGTTCTTCACTGTTTTTTATCTAGTCATTGGTCTCATTGGCATTTTCTACTTAGAAATAAATGCTTTCATTAAGAGGGAATAGATTTTTTTAGCTGACTAGAATCTTTCAGACAGTTATTTTAATGTACACCTTTATTCTAAGAAGTCTGTTTCCTAAATAATATCTATTTGGTCTCTGAAAGCATGGTAACAGCCTTATACAACACACTCCATTAGCATGGAAATGGATTTTTTGTGTGTAATTTACTTTTCTTGCACTGTATTACATTATAGCTGCAGTTATCAAAAAAAAGACTGGAAAACTCTTGTTGTACTTAAAAGTGTGTAAGACTCCAGCTGTTTTTTTATTGTACTTATAATGTGTGTTCTGAATAACAACATACTTTGTAATAAATATAAGTGTCTATGTATATCAATGCACAAATATATTTAAACTTTTCACATTTTAGAAACATTTTAAAAAATAGCAAGTCAAAATTTTGCACGGAGCATGGGAGTATATGATCATATCTGACAGATTCATTAGCATAACATGTAAGCATCAAGAATTAATGTTCCAGGAAAGATGACAGAGTAAAACAAGAGTAGGTAGGAATGAAATTATCATTGTGTTCACCTGGAGCTTTTTATTGTTAATGTGAGTTTTTAAAAATATACATCATGGGAAACAATTGGCAGTAAGCATATAGCTGCATGACCAAAGGGGGTTATTTCTTCAGTGAGACTGCTGAAAATAAATCCTAATGCAAATATAACTTCATATAACACAATTGTTGGTTATAACTGTAGCAAATAATCACACTAAACTGGAAAAATGCAAATGTGTTGAGGAAAAAAGTACTGAGCAACCATGTTTTTCTAGCACTGACCCTTGATGCTGTGACAAAATCTGGAAAGCTGAAGTTGACTCAATTGGACACTCTATAGCTTTCAGAACACAGCAGCATTACAATTCAGTCTTTTTTGTAGCTATTTTTCTGTGTCACAGGTATCAGATAAATTTACCATGGCTTGATGACATCCAAAGAATTCCTACCTATCAAATTATTCAACTTCAAAGCTAATACAATCAGCCTTGCTGGGATCTTATTGAGGCTCAGGAGTCATGGAGATAATCTAGACATACTCAGAAAGCCAACGAAATCATGAATTCCTATGCAGCATTCCCTACACCTCTAAACAAAATAAAATATGTTGTTCTACTACTGTAAAAACAAGACATGTTGGTTTACTACTGTAAAAAAACAAACCAAACACAGGTATTTCCTTCCCCTCGCCCAATGCTGATTGAATCAGCTCAATATTCTTTGTGCATGAATTAGGCTAATTGTAGCTTAATGAATACTCAACAGACAAAATGTATGACTATAACAGAGTTAATGAGCAAAAAGCACCTCGGTTCCTGCTCTCCTATGATGACAGCCCAACCATGTGCTGGAAGTAGCGAATGATGTTCAGTCACTTGCTTCCTGGTCTATACTGCCATGTGGTGCAGGCTCTTCTCTGTGTGTTGAGTTCTACATTTCTCCCCACTGACTTTCCTGGTGTTACTGTCAGTTGTCCTCAGGTTTATAGAGGCAGCTCCAAACTAGAGCTGTCAGTGACTCTCTCTAGCTTAGAACCACCTACAAGTTTCCTGATGTTCGCTTGATGTTGATTGATGATGTTTGATGTCAACAAACAGTTTATTAATGAAGATGCTGAACAATATGAGGCCCAGTACTGACTTCAAGATACAACGCTCATTCACAGCTATCAGGTGTATGATTGGATCTTCTTGGTCCTTTAAAGCCTGTACATAATTTTCAAGCCACTTAATAACTTACTCTTCCAGTCCAGTACATTAAATTCATCTTAGCCATTCCATCCCAGTTTCCATGCTGTCATTCTACAGTTGTGTTAGATTTAAGCCTCTAAATTGCATCCCTACATGTGTAATCATTATTTTATATTTTACTACCCAAATCAACTTGCTGTTTAGGACTTTCATATTCCTACACCACTTCTGTTTGACTCATAGTCATCTCTGATCCTTAAACTTCTGTCAGAAAACTGAGGTTATGGCATTTCCATGTGAAAAAATGTTGAAATACTGTCAAAATACCTGTAGAAAAAAAACATTTCATCCATATTCCAAGAGATTTTCCTCAGGAAGAGCTATGGGTATAAACAGTTCACTGCTATATCCTGCCTTGTACTGAGGGGGCATAGCTACCACACTTCATGCAGCAATTATGATAATTGATATTGCTTCTGAATTTTTTAAGGCATTAGTTAGCTAAGGCATTAGTTAGACATACGAGGATTAAAGTTTATGAGATAAAGCTTATATCTGCAGATGTGTGAAATAAATATATACCTAAGATAGACGAGACTTCCAAATACCTGCTCTAACTGTAAACAAACATTTCAGGTGTTGGGGACAGAAAAGGTGTCTACTATGGCTTGTACAGAACTTTGCACTGGTTAAAGAACAACAAACAGTTGTTAAGTTTGCCTCTGCATATGGTAGAAAGTGAACAAGCTAAAGGGTAATTGAATTTTAAAGGTACAGAAGGAGCAAAGAAAAATATTGATCTGTAGGAATGCTAACAATATTTTTTTCACCTTCTGTTTATATGAATTATCTATTCTCTATGAACAGAAAATGAATAATATGTATTGTCATAACACCTTTAATGTATGCAACTGTCACTTACAGCAGCATACAACTCCAGGTCTTCTTGACCATGGCAGCTTTACAAGGTGTTGGCATTTGAGTTGATTTTTCTTGTCTAGGCATATGAAACTTGAGAGTGTACTTCTGGCTCCATCTCTAAAAGTGCTTGTGGTACAAACATGATGTATACACAGCAACTTTATATGTATCAGAAATATAAATATCAGGAATATCAACAAAAGCAGACCATTCTGGAACACTTTCCTCCTACCAGCTGCTGAACATTTCATAGAGTTGGAGCCTGACTCTTCTTTTATTAAATCCTATGCAGAGGTCTCAGCAGACATTGTGCAGTAGCTTATCCTCCTAAAAGGTGAAAAATGGGGGAAATTCTTGAAGGCTTGCTTACTGTAAGAAACAGCTCCAAAAGAAAAGGTGACTGAGAATGTCTCAAACTTCTGTGGATCCAATTGCCTTATCCCTATTTCCTCTCCTTCTAGCTCCAAGGTGGCTAGCTCTTCCCTTGTGTCTCTATGGCTGTTGAAAAATCCTGTAAGAGCTCAGAAGCCTGAGTTCAGCTTTTCATGTGTATTTCTTTCTCTCACCACATAAGTCATTGAAAGCCTCTGCTCTAAGCATCAGCGATTCACCCCCAGAGATGCCTACTTCTGCCCCATCAGCATAGTCCCAGTCAGGATCTGTGCCTGAGCTTCCGCACAGGAGTGGGTTCATGAGTGAGAAGCTCAGTTCTTCTGTTCTGGGAAGAGCCATCTCTTGTCTCTGGAAGCCAGACAGTGGAGTGAAGACCATCTGTGAGAGGAATTAAAATCAGGCTTTTGATTTGTTTTCTGTTTACAGCATAGTCTTGCCCAGGGACTGAGTAGCCAGGTGATAACAGCCTTCTGGCAATGACAGAAAGTGTTCACAGGAAGCAATGGAAGAAACCTCAAGCCTGGAAGTCGGTGACCTTAGCAGTGTCATAATGGTGACAGTCGGAGCAAGTGTGGAAGCTCACACATTGGAAGTGCTACTGCAGAAAGACATGTAGCAAAGAGAGAAAATTTAATTTGTAACATAGGGACTTCTTAAGTAGATGAAGACAATATCAGCAAAAAGAGTGCATTCACTTGTAAAAGGCTTGAGGGCCAGGTCTCTCACTTCTTTAAATCAGCATGTCTAAATAGATTGCAATGAAACTATATTGATTTACCTCTGTTGGTTACCTGGTTATTCCTACAGTAGAAGAAAGTCTTAATAAATATTATGAATTGTATTCTTACCCTGTATAAATTGTTACAGTTCCCTTGATATCAATGAAACAACACTGGATTACAACAGACAAAGGTCAGGCTCAACTGTACCAAAGAACATTCACTGAGTGCTTACTGAGCTTTTGTGGTTCAATTTCCCTGCGTAGGTACTCCCACTGTGTAAAGTGCTTTGAGGAGCTGGGCTCCCTACATGAAAAGGGGTTAAGATAGTTGGAAAAGGCACTTTAGGACCTTTATGGAAGTTTGATCCAGATTAGATGTTGTCATTTACACATTCAAATGTATACATAACTGTTACAAGTGGAATACCCTGATGTCTAAAAAAGATATTATTTTCATTTAGTCGATTGTGCCTGGGAAAGAAGAAAAGAAAAGAAAAGAAAAGAAAAGAAAAGAAAAGAAAAGAAAAGAAAAGAAAAGAAAAGAAAAGAAAAGAAAAGAAAAGAAAAGAAAAGAAAAGAAAGAAAAAAGGTAACACCCAGTTTGTCAATCTGGTGTCAAAGTTTATAAACTGCTCAGTTTGAAAAATCAGCAAATGACTGTTTGCAAATGTTCCTGGGTTCAAATGTTCATCCTTTGTAACCTTATGTGAGCCTGAACTGTACTGACACAATAACATTTCTCCATCTCACTTCATAGATACATCTGCATGTAGGATCATTTCTGTAAACTTACGAAAATTCAGTGTTCCGCCTTGAGATGTTACTTAAAGAAATCACTCATATATTGATTCCTGATGTTGTTGGTTAGAGCAAGATAAGATTTATAATCCATCTCTGCCAAAGATTAAACAGCTTTCATGCTCACTGATGCCCCCCAAAAATTAAAATAGAGAAAAACAAATTAATAAAAAGATTAGTGTGTTGATGGATTAAGGAAACTCTATTTTCAGAAATAAGCAAAAACCAACAAGAAGTCCTGCTTTTAACATCAGTGCCAACTTCTGAAGCTGTAAAGAACACCTCTGCCTACAAAGAACAGAATGCAAAACCACCAAGCGTCTACCCCATCACTACATATAAGACCATCAAAACATCTCTGAAATGAAGAGCTTTATGCACCTTCCTCTGTGAGCCTACTATCCTTACTCTCCTCTGTTCTGAAAACAAGAATACTACTGTGAATTTGGTCCAGTTTTCTCTAACTAACAACTGTGAAAATCCAGAACATTCTCAGATAACAGTGAGGTTGGATCATCCTGAAATTAGTATCAGTGAGTACAGTTTTTCTAGTACTTTGAAAAGGCACTGAAGAAAGGAACATATTGTAGAAGGGGCAGTGGGATCTCAGGAAGAGAAGGAAGAGAGAAAAGTGTTGCTTGGAAGAGTAAGAAAACATTCTCAGCAAGGAATATAAGAAATGTTATGTAGGTAAAAATGCTTATTGTCTTTGTCATATTTGTTAGTTTCCCCAGTGAGTAGGGAATAGAAAGTAATGATATCAGAATTGTCTTTCTAACAAAGTAAGCAGCCCAAATGACCTTGTATGATGAATTTGCAGTAACTGAAACTTATATTCATATAATTAATACACTAATATGTGTGTTATATACATATATTTCTTGTTTAGTAACACTAGTGGACAGAATTGAAATAAAAGCTTTTTATGATTGGTAAAAATAAGAATTATATAAAACATACCAAAAAAAAAAAGAATTCCAAAATAGCTTATTCTCCTTAGTCATAAGTACTTGTAACAATTAATGTTTGGAGATATAAATTTTGCCATTTAAATACAATTAGCATAATTTCTAACAAAAGTATATCTGCCCAGAAATATACGCATGCATGCACACACACACAAGCACACTCATAAATCAGGGCACTAAAAATTAAAAGAAAAAAAGAACCTCAGAGTATCACCTTTAGTCATTGGTGCTGAAGGCAGTATACACATGGAAATGGGTGAATAATCAGACAAGTTGACCAGATCAATGCATATTAAATCAGTAGAAGAATGCAGATTTACTGCAAAAGTGTGGGATGGATCCATACTGTGTGTGCATGAGAAGCCTGGCAAGGTCTTTCAAAACTTGAAATTGGGTATTGCTAACTCATTTTAGCCTTTCCCTGGCTTTCTTTTTTGACTTGTAGGAGATTCCTTTTTTCAGTGTATCCACCTCAAGACATAGTATTTTTGAAAGAAACTTTTTTTCTTTATATCAAATATTGATCCATCATAGAAATTCTGATCTAAACAAAGATAATATTGTAGTCTCAGAGGAAGGACCAGCATGTTTGCTGTTTCTGAGGATGTCTCAATTACTAACAGGCTGTGACATACATATTTAACCCTGGAAAATAAGGCAATGTTTCACAAAGATTGATACTGAGACAATAAACTGAGCACCATTCAGATCTGAGTGAAGAAAATACAAGCATCCTGATCATCTGCCCAGTGTCCAGTGTATTATCTGGATGCTATATCCTAGATTCCAGAAGTAGATTTGGCAGGTGAAAACTGACCAAAATTTAAGGAATTTTTGACCAAGATGGAGTTTTGATTGTTTTTAAGACTGCAATCTAAGAAATAGCATCTTTAGCCTCCAGGATCAGACACTGAAGAACAAAAAAGAAATGCATTTATTATATCTATGCTTCATTTCAAAGATATGTGTTCCATTTTCTACAAGTTCTTCCAGGTATAAAAGAAATAGTAGTTAATGGGATATGTGAGCACAAGTAACTATGCGATTATACATTAATGCTTTAGAAAGACTGTATGTGAAGTCATTACATTAATAGCATCATTTAACCTGAACATGTTTCATTCTCCTACTTTAACCTTCAGATGTGTCGATTTAATATATCCAACTTTTTCAACTATCTCTGAGGTCCTACTATAGGTTTCTTGTAGACACTGGGGAAACTCTTATGACCCCTTTCAGTCATAAGATAATTTTCTTCAGACTAGATTATGCTGAACAAATTATTCTCTGTTTTAAAATGAAGAAGTTTAATAATTTCAGTAGTGCTGCGCTGAAACTAAAGTGTAGCTTTTATAATTAAAACTACAATTATAATTTCTTTAATATAAACTGAGATAAAAATCCAAGGAAAGGTGAAATCTTTGCTTCTTTTGATTTTTACTTTTTTCCCCTATTGGTTCAAGCCTAGGGGAACACTTCAGACTGTAATTATTTTGTTGGGCACTTGAATGTTTCTATTGCTTGAAAAGACAGCAACTGATTTTTCTAACTATAGAAAGCAATGCTGCAGTTTGCATTAATTAAAGTCTGCTGTACTTATGCATTTTATAATTAGCCTTATTATGATTCATAGAGTTTAAATTTCCAGGTTTTGTTCTGAATCCAACTGTAAAAAGCATTGTAAAAAGCTGCCATATAACACAATACTCTACTAAATTCTCTTTAGATAATAGCACCTGCTTGGCAAAGTTCACCAATACAAATTCTGCTTCATGACTAAATCTGGCCGTTCCCACATTCATATTAAGAGCAAGTAAACAATAAACATACAATAGACAATAAACCCTGGAGCAGTCAAGAGTGACCCAAGAGGGACTTGTGATAAACATCCTATTTCATACTATTTGTTGTGGTTTCAGCTGAGATAGGGTTGACTTTATTACTAGCAGCTTGTACAACACTGTGTTTTGGGTTTGGGACAGGAATACTGTTGACAGCACACCAAAGTTTTGATTTTACACTAAGCAGTCAAGGCCTTTTCTGTTCCTCACACTGCCCCATCAGTGAGCAGGCTGGGAGTATACAAAAATGTAGGAGAAGACACAGCCAGGACACAGCTGAACCCCACTGACCAGGGGAATATTCCATGTCATGTGATGTCATGCTCATTACATAAAGCTGGGGAAGAAGCAGGAAAGGAGGAGATGTTTGGAGTGATTACGTGTGTTGGAGCTCTGCTTTCCTGGATATGGCTGAACACCTGCCTGATGATGGAAAGCAGTGAATAAATTCCTTGCTTTGCTTTTGCTTTACCTATTAAACTTTCAAAGTATACAACTTTTGTGGTATTCTTATTTTCTTCTGCTCTACATTGGGGATTTTTCAGCTCACTGTGTGAGCAGCAATATATATGTCCCTCAAAGTGATTAGAATTATAGAAATTCTTGCCATCAAAGTTTTTCTTGAGATATAAGTTTACTTTATATGCTTTAAGATTAGCTTTAAGATCATCTCCCCAATGTTTCAGCCACCCAGGTCTGCATCTTTGTCTTTCAATCAAAAAAATGGCATGCTACCTTCAGGCACACAACAATATGGCTTTGCTGTCTCCTCTGAGGTATGGTAATTGCAGTGTCAATGATGTCAGTGCTTTTACAGACCTACAGAGCTTCAGTTACATTTTGCCACTTGACAATA
>BJBW01007293.1:26624-39687 GCA_004320125.1 Scolopax mira
AAATCTTGAAACCATAGAATTATGACAACAGCAGCATAATATTCCCATTCAAAATCTAATTTTGAGTTCAGTCAGTGGTTGGCACCATAACTTACCAAAGTACTGTTGGCCATGCTGATATACTTTGTCATATCACATCATCAGCAGTCAGATTTCATTACCAAGGTAACAGAACTTGTTAGCAGCCTGAGCCACACACTATCAGTGGACACCAAGGGGACTGTTACAAAGCTACCCTGTCATGTGGGAAGCATAAATTCTGGGGCTTGGGTTTTTTTGATAGACACTGTGCTTTGCAGCAAAGCAATCAGTGGTCAATAGGATATATGAAAGATATGAGCCATTTTTTTTTGCTTTTACAAATTTCAAGAATATGCTGACAGCTGTCCATAAATCTGTCCATCAATACTGCCTCACACACAGTGCCAGTATGAAGTTAATTTAACTTATTTGAAAAAGAATAAAGCTTTTGGAAAGCATCTTTGCTTAATGTGATGAAACCTTCTTTCTCATATGATGGAACTGGGTACTGCTGATCTACTAGTTTGGGCAGCCAAATGGACTGTTCACAGATTTCAACTATTCATAGCAGCAAAGGCTTTAAAAGGATTATGAAAATCAATTAAAGTTTTGTTTTTCCTCAAGTTGCTTCATTTGAAAGAGCTACGTAGCAAAAAACATCTGTCATGCCACTGTCAGAATGGAATCCATGCTGAATTCTACGTGTCTTTTGACTTCTCTGCAAATTTACTACGCAAACAATTTAACAGAATTGGCATGCCTCATTCCAACAGCTGCTGAATTCTACCACTCATCAGAGACTGATAATCTCCATCTTTCAAAAGCCAACCAGCTGGATAGACCCTTTTTTGGAAAAGGTCAAGGAAGGGACAGAGTGGGCATCTGCTTGTTTATTCTAAACTAGTCTAGTTTAATTTCTGTCAAAACAGTGACTTTATTTCACTACCAGTGTTTCAAAATGTGTCATGCGATGGTGTATATACAGGGCCTAGATAGATCCTTTGTTAAGAGTCACACTCACACTTAGCCTTGAGTCATGTGAACTGGAGTGATATACGAGATGCTGAGATGCCATTAATCTATCATATTTGTATATAAATGAGTACAGGTATAAAGCAAATGCTACAAGATCAGTATGTTCAGATCCTCTCTAAAAGGAAAGGGATATATTTGCAAAAGCTATTGTTTCCAAGCCTTCTATAATTAATAGATTTGAGATCAGAAAATGAAGTAGACACTGAGTCTACAGAGTCATCTGGCCTGGTAGAAATCCAGACTGGGGTCTCTTCCAGTGAATTGTAAGCAAGTCATGGCTTTATGACCACGTGCATGGCACTGATTAACAGGACTCCAGTGGGAAGTCAGCTATATGTACTCAGTATTGATGCTCAGAACTACTATTTCTGCAAAGAATGAGGAGGAGATGAGAACCAAGATCCCAGGTTGGGGTTTATAACAGAATAAACCCCAGGAACTAACCCCAGTTAGAACTAACCACAAGATAGTAAATAGAAACCCCAGATCTTCTGTGCAGAAATTTGATTCTTTGGCTTTTACTTCTGAATTGTATAAAACTGGGGTACAGAGTCTGATACTCTCTTCATGGTTAAAGCAAGGAAATTGTATGATAGAAGAACTTTACTTTTACAGATTTTTGCATTAAATGTTCACTAGGTATAAATCTGAAATATTTTACAGGCAAATCATTGTCATTTTGGCTGAAGAGTAGGCTAAAGAAAAGGGTTGTGGTCTTACTTCTCATATCTTATAGTGTGGTCCCAGTACAAGTCTGATGCAAAAAGAAGTTAGGTCACTCACTACTATTTCCACTGAGCTTCCTTGGCTTCTCAGCTTTCTGAGCCAAGTCATAATTTTTCATAATAAGTAACCTACAAAAATCATTGCTTGAAATTTTAAACAGTGAAGGTATCTTAAACACCTAGGCATTTTAGGCATGATTTTTCTGCATCGCTGTCTTGAACTCCGTTTCCCAATTTCAATCGACATGTCAACTCCAAGATCTTTGGCATGTTCCTAATAAATCTGCTAAGCTCTCTATTATCATGTTTATAAAAGATATCAGTAAGCATCTTTAAAAGATAGTTAAGCTTATGGTGATTGTATTTATCTAGAAATTAAGATAAAAGTATCCTAAAATTAAAAGATGAATGAACTGCTTGATGGAAAATCAAGACTTACCTAAAAAGTCTCTGCAGCCTCATTTGAAAATTTTATAAATTCTATTATATTAACTTCTTAAGCTCAGTATGAAAATAAACTTGAGACTCGCAGATTTGTTTAGCCTACAGAAGGAGGAGAGAAAATTCAGGGGAGACCTTACTTAAAAGAGGTTTATAAGATGGAAACAGACTTTTTTTACCAGAGCCTGTAGTGGTAGAACAAAGGGTAATGGTTTTAAACTAAAAAGAAGGAGATTTAGATTACATAGAAGGAAGATATTCTTTAATGTAAGGGTGGTGAGACACCACAACAGGTTGCCTAGAGAAGTTGTAGATGCCCAATTTTTGGAAGTGTTCAAGGTCAGGCTGGACAATGCTTTGAGCAGTCTGACAGTGGAAGATGTCCCTGCCCATGGCAGGGAGGTTGGACTAGATGATCTTTAAAGGTCCCTTCCAACATAAACTTCTATGAATCTGATTCTCCTATAGGATTCAAGCACTAGAAATAAAGGAATGGTTTCCTGTACTGCTGAAATAGGATAAAATGATGTTCAGAGGGAGATCACTGTGCCTTTAACCACATTCTGAACATGATGATTTTTCTCCCTGTGTATGAACGTCAACGTGAGTCGGCTTATATTTTCTCGTGTTCTAAGTAAAACTCCATTGCATAATGGAGTGCTTTCAGAAAGTTACTTAATTAAAAAAATATATTTCACTTTAAAATAATTATGTCATTAATAACCTTTTTTGCCTTTTAATCTCACAGTGAGGCAAATATTTTAAAACAATTAATGTAAAAATGTGGAAATTGCAGGCTCACAGTTCTGTTTCTAAAAGCAGTCCCATAGGCCAGTGACATTTTGCTTTAAGGTGACAGCTATATTGACATACTATAGGAAGAAACAGGAATTCTAGCACATTTGATGAGCAAAATTTGTATTTATCATTTCACTTTATCTGACCAATGATAGGCAAAGTGCTCTAGGGCAAGAGAGGTTCAGTAAAGTGAAAACAATCATAAACAAGTGCTTTGCTTATTTTTCTTAATATTCCCTACATTTTATATTTAATTGTGCCTCTCAGTTCTTATATTAACTCACCACCCAACTCTGTAAATCCCAGATAAGCACTAGTAGCAGATGTTCAACATCTTGTCAGTCAAATTTCCAATACAGGAAGAAATATTGACAGGGTTTTAATATTTTTTCATGTGTAACAATTTTATACAAGTCACAGATTCACAGATTAGACAGAGTTGGAAGGGACCTCTAGAGATCATCTAGTCCAACTCTCCTGCTAAAACAGGAACGCCTAGAGCACGTTACTCAGGACTGCATCCAGTTGGGTCTTGAAAATCTCCAAAGAAGAGAACTCCACAACCTCTCTGGGCAGCCTGTTCTAGGGCTCTGTCACCCTCACCATAAAGAAGTTTTTTCTCATATTTGAGTGGAACTTCCTATGTTCCACCCTGAGCCCGTTGCCCTCGTCCTATCGCTGGAAACCACTGAAAAGAGTTCAGCTCCATCATCCCTCAACATACCCTTTACGAACTTGTAAACATAGATAAGGTCTCCCCTCAGATTTCTCAAGGCTAAAAAGGCCTAGCTCTCTCAGCCTTTCCTTGTAAGGGAGGTGCTATAATCCCTTAATCATCTTGGTTGCCCTATGTTGGACTCTCTCCAGTAGTCCCTCTTGAACTGGGGAGCCCAGAACTGGATGCAGTATTCCAGTTGTGGCCTCACCAGAGCAGAGTAGAAGGGGAGGATGACCTCCCTCAACCTGCTGGCCACACTTCTTCCTATGCAGTGCAGGATTCCATTGGCCTTCTTGGCAACAAGGGCACATTGCTGGCTCATGGAGAGCCTGACATCCACCAGGGCTCCCCAATCCTTTTCCTCAGAAGTACTTTCCAGAACCCCACTTGGGGTTCTTCCTCCCCAGGTGCAGGGCCTTGCATTTGCCCTTGTTGAACCCCATTAGGTTCTTCTATGCCCAGCTCTCCAGCCTGTCCAGGTCACACTGGATGGCGGCACAGCCCTATGGAGTGTCAGCCAGGCCTCCCAGTTTGGTGTCATCAGCGAACTTGCTGAGGATAGACTCTGCCCCCTTGACCAGGTCATTGATGAATATGTTGAACAGGACTGGACCAAGTATTGACCCCTGGGGGATGCCACTGGTTACAGGCTTCCTTCTTGACCCTGCTCCATTAATGACAACCCTGGAACAGTAGAAAGAAACATCACTCAAGTAATCCTCTTTCACAAATCAAAGAAAAACACTTCTACCTTACTTAGATAAGGTAGATAAATTATGGATAAATTTATCTATCAATAATGGATAAATTATGACTTAGGAACATATTCTAGCTAGCAATCAAAGTACAGTTCAAACTCTTAGACTCTATACAGTTTCCTCTATTCATAAATTTGTATAATTCTACTAACAAGAGATCGACTTGTCTATAAATGGTGAACACAATTACAAATACCAACTTGGACACCATCTTGTGTTGTCTTCCAGAACATGTATTTTCACAATGTTACCTAAGAAATTGGGAGAAGTGCAATTTCTTGGGAAAAATAAGTATGGCTACACAGTTTGAATACATCTGTTACTCCCTTTTGACTTAGAATACAAGTACTCTGACAAAATTTGAATATGGACATTTGCTGGTAGAGGCAAAATGAGCTCTGGAATAAAAGGATTCACAGATGTTTGCAAATAGTTTTGTTATTTTGCCTAATTGTTCTGTATCTGAGCTATTAAACTTCATAGAGTCTGAATGGAAAAAAATCCTGAAACAGTGCAAGGGAAAGGAAAAGCCATGAATGTTTTATGTGCAAGTATCCTTCCAGATAAACGTCAATATGAGCAGTCCTTTTACTTATAATAATAAGAAATCATTTAAGCTAATACTGGCTAGTAGAGTCTAACTGTGAATGAGAAAATATGTATTGATAAAAAATATTTCCACATGCAGTTAATCAAGAGGTACATCCATTTGTTTATGCAGACATATTGCCTGTTCATTAACCTCCAGCTCCAATTCTCTGAACTTCAGCCTGCTGGGTCTCCATATAGAAATCATGCTTAATGTTATGTTCGTGAGATGTTCCCGTATAGAGTGGCTTCTTGGGCATAGCAGCTTCTGCGCTGTTACCTGCAAATACTTGTATATGCCTAATTTAGCTAGGCTTTCTTTCTTTCCTGGATGCTTATTTCTTGGTCATGATCACATATAATAAGATAATAGGGTTTTTAAATTTCAGTAACTATTTTTCATTAGAATTCTCAACCCAAAAAATAGTTATGTGAAGAGTTGCTTTATTGTTGCTTTCCTTAAATATACTAATACATTCAGGAATGTCATTGTTTAATATACCACATATCATTTCTCCATAGAGAGATTTTTAAAATAAATATATCGGGGTTTAGTTATTCATTTTGACAATCCAGTGACATTTCATTCACAAAGGAAGTTAATATCATGAATATTTTTTGTATGCCTCGCAATACTGTCCACCAACTGTAATAGAGCACTGAGCATTGCTTTTGAGCACTTGTAGCCCAGGGATACATATTTTTCAAAGGAACTACTTCGTCATGTTGAATAATCTCCATTCTACCTACAGTATCTGATTTGCTTTAGAGGCACTTACAGGTCTGGCAGTAAAACTGAGATTGATTAGGACCACAGCACAGGAATACATAAGGCATGAAATCATGTAATATACTAAGTCTTAACCCTTTTATCCTTTAGATTGTTTTCTTTCACTTAATTTGTTTTCATTTAGAGAAAAATCAAACTAATCTATATAAGACCTCTCTTAACCCCAAAGTCTCATTTTGCCCTCCAATTAATTCCTTCTTCAACAGTTTATCCAGCTGACTCTTCAGTTAATTTAAACTTCTTGTTAGAGTTCAAATCTTTGACACATCCCATATTTCAACAATGTGTTTATAGACTGACTTACAGGTCAATGTCCTATTTAACCACATCCTATGACCTTTCAGTTCTGAAGTAGTCAATGATTCAAACTCTGCTATTTTCACCAGTCTATTCTCTTATTCTCAGAATTTATGATATTCCAATCAGCTGCTATTTAATTACAACCATTAAAGTTCAATCTGTCAAACAAGGCAATCTACCTTTAAAAAAAATCACCCAACCTGTTACAGTTTTTGCACTTTTTTTGAATAATTTTTACAAGGTGAGGGAAAAAAAAGGGTTATATTTTTTAAAAACAAAGATTCTTAAACAGAAAAAATAGATACTCTTAAAGACACAGTTTACTATGTTTATGTAAGGTGTTCATCAGTGGATTTGTTTTTTCCCATATTATCTTCCAACTGTGTGTCCAATCTCAGATTGCTTTTCTGCAAGTGCCACAGAATTTGACTTTACAATATATTAATACTGAGATGAATGACAGAAGGTTGGATCCATCATAGAACTAGAAAATTATGTTTTCTTACATGGATACACAAGACTTCAATTTAAAAATGCAGTGATATCCAAAGGTACCAACATTGTGAGAGAAAAAAAAAAAAAAAGAAAAAAATGGTTTATATTTGTTAAGGAAGTTTATCATTATTTTCAGAGAGTTGCATAATAACATTATTGGAAAAATCAAAAAAAGTGTTTTGAAGACTATGAGAAAACCAAACACTCAGGGAAAAGGAAATAATCTGGTTGAGTAACTAGGTAACAGAGTGAAAACTGGAGGCAGTGGGAATAAAATTTTAAAAAAGGGAGAGAGGATTTTTCACTAGTGTCATGAGAGGGAAACATTATCATAATCAAATTATGGACTGTGATTAATAAACACTAGCAGAAAGATTACTAAAATAAATTAAGGAGAAGATAAATATGAGTTCAAGTAAGGAGTTAAAAATCTTTTAAGTTGTTGAAAAATCATTTTCTGATTGAATTGCCATATGGTTTTATTTCCAAATAGGTAATTTAATTATTTAAAATATATATCTCAAATAATCATAGATGAACCAGTTATAACAAAAGTCACTCTCATGACACTCATGTTTCTTGGCACACTTACCCAAACTCTTTCCTTACCAGTTTTCACAATACAATCTTGTTCTGTCTGAATAAAAATGAAGCATTCCTATCTGAATTGAGAACCATTTCCAACCCTAACTGTTGCCTCAGCTCTCCAAATTTAGTGAAGGTGCCCAGTCCTATTACCAGTTAAAATTTCTTTTGTGCAGTGTCAACCTTGTAGATTTGCATTTTTGGTTTTCATTCTGCAGGGAAGCACAACTCTCCAATAACTCATCCTCAGTCAAGTGGAGAGCCAGTTGAGCAAGAGTAGCTGAAGTCCGCCTGGCTGACGAGTTAGCTTCTGACTGAGCCCAAAGGCAGAAAGTAGAAATAAAGGTGGGACTATGCAGCAACAAAGGGCACAGACTCCACCAAGTGATGAAATAAAGACCTTTAATGTTTCATTTTTGCAACATATATAGTTTCTATTTTTTGAAATAAAGGTGGGACTATGCAGCAACAAAGGGCACAGACTCCACCAAGTGATGAAACAAAGACCTGTAATGTTTCATTTCTGCAACATATATGGTTTCTATTTTTTGATCACGCACCATGCTCTCTACACAGATAGGTTGTGGGCGAATGTCCCCGTGCTGTTGTGAGCAGTACAATTGGCTACATATAAGTGTCCATGTAAGTAAGTGTCATTACTGTCTGCTTTTTCTACCTTGCTATCTGTTTTTCACACTGCCTTGCTAGATTTTCACACCACACAGATAATATCATATAAAGACATTGTTTTACTGTTCCTGTTCCCATGGTTTCCTTCCTTGATGCTTAAGTCCCTGGCCGCTAATGCCTCCTGTCGAACCTTTCCCTAGTGGTCATGCAGGTCAGGGGGAAATAAATTTGGTTCTTTGTCGGGGTCGCTCCCCCCTGGATCAAAAGGATCCTCAGATTGATCATCTGGGTCTTGATGTGGAAGGGCAACAGGAGGGGCAGTGGCATTACTGCAACTTGCCACTTCAGCACTTTCAGCACTACCCCTTTGCTTGCTTAACAGCCTTCTTCTTCTGAATTACCTCACGGATCTGTCTCGGTAGAGTTAAGAGCTTCCCTACTAACTTATCTGAATGCATGTCTCTGTCCCAAAGTTTCACACCTGCTTCATCCCATATCTCTTCCATAAATATAGTTGTAGCATTCACTCCTTCACAGCTCACAAATACCCATTTTAAATTTTTTTTCAAGGTTTGAGGATTTATGCCTCCTTTATGCTTCCACAATAATTCCTCCGTTAATCTGAGGATTGATTCCTCCTCATTAAAGATGTTGTTCCCTCACTCAACCCGAGATATTGTGCCAGCTTCTGTTTCCTTTCAGCAGCTCTTCAGTTCCACGGGGCATGCCACCAGCCAGTCTGTTGACTCAGATAGTCACTCCTCACACGGAGCATCATTTGCAGGAACAAAGGACAGAGACTCTGCCAAGTGGGGAAATGAAGACCTTTAACGTTTCATTTTTGTAGCATATATAGTTTCTATTTTTTGATCACGCGCTGTGCTCTCTACCTCACAGGACTATGCTATCCAGAAAAACATAAATTATTTTATCTTCTCTTCCATGACTTTGGTGGAGTTGGTTTTTTTTTTTTTTTTGTTTCTCCTACTTATTACTTGTATCAGTATGCATTAACTGGGTTCTTCAGAAACTTCTCCATTCCTGATTTATACGGGGTTTCTGTAACGCAGCCTTCCTTTTTCCTTTGTCTGGATATTGTCATACACCAATCACTATTCACTACAGTCTCTACAAAGACAATTCACAGACCTGCCTCTGTAGCCCAGATCTGTCTGATTCTGTCTGTATTAAATTTCTGTCCTCTTCCTCTAGTTCTTTTTTGTGGGAGGGTATCTAAAATTGGCTTAATCAAAATACGATGTTTAGTTGTTTTCCCTTCAAGATAAACACGTGATCTGCCTTCATATGGAAAACTGCAGCATTCTTTGTCTACATTCTCAAATCCAGGCTATCATTAAGTCTTAATTTTTATTTATTTTTTTAAAATGTCAATCCACACTCCACTGGACAACGAACTGTATCCTATGTCTTTACCAGTCTTGTTTAAATCAAATTTTGTTAAATGCAGATGGGACACCTATTTAACTGAGTGTTTAATGTTTAAATGCAATTTTTCACATACCATAATTAATTTAATTTTTCTAATCATTGTTATCTAGAATTTCACCTTAAGTTAGAAAAAGCTGTTTCCTGTGACTTATCAGCATGATAACCTTTGAAAAATTAGAGAACAGACACAAACTAATTAAACTATTTAAAGAAAATTATAAATATCCATTTGGTTAATTTTCTTTTTCCTTCTTAATGAATGATCCTAATGATCCAAATTTCAAATTTTAAAATCACTGGTGTTAAAAAATAACACCAGAATGTTTTTTCTATCAACTACATCAGTGTCTGGGTTTGCTCAACCTGAGTAGAGGAAAGGCTTACACACTGTTCTCTAAGATAGTCTTACTGATTCCATTCACAATAAAAAGTACTTCAAAATTGAAGACCAAATACAAAAATCTTATTTATTAATTTATCACTGTGAGGTACCCTACATTTGGCATTACGATCATGCATGTTAGGGACAGAACTTTGTCATAGTATTTATCTAAATACTCTTCTCTCAGATTCTATTTCAGTATCCAGAATTTGGTTTCCTTTACAAGACAATGCCCTTAAAAATTCACACAGCATAATGTAAACCTCAGCTTAAATTCAAGAAAAACAAACTGAATATAAAGAAAATAACCTTAAAAACAACAGCAACATTGTCTAACACACTTAGTCAAGATCAATGCTGTAATACTGCTGTGCCTGTTATTACAGACAGACAATCCTTCAGCTTTATTGTAATCCATTCTTTTTTCCCTTTTTTTTTTTTTTTTTTTTGTAGGCTATTAGCATGGCAAAATTCCAGAAAGTCCATTTCTTGTTCCAGATCCTTCAAGTCACTTTCTTTTCATACTTGATTTACATTTACAATACCTTCATCTGCTGTACAGGTTTCCCTGTTGCAATCAGGAGTTACTGTACCCCCTGCTATTTCTTTCTATTACAACAGAGTTATCAAGATAGAATTTCATGTGAAATAAATTTTCCTCTCCAATATTCCTCAGTAATTTTTTTCTGGCTTATCCACATCCTAAAACTAGCCTTTAATATAGATGGAATATTTTGCCTCTTTCAAGTTAATCTGTCCAGCCATTTACCTTTGTCAAGATTATGAAGTTTTCTGAGATCCACTGGAACAGGAGATACATTTACTGCTGAACTGCAAATGAATGCTCAAATGAAAAGGAGATAAGAAATATGGATGTCTCTTCATTACATTCTCTCTTTTTCCTGCCGATTTCTCACATACTTCTTTTTCAGAGTGGTGGGATTTAAAATTGCTTTTCTTTTATACATGAGATATGCTTCTGTCTTGAAGAGTGATAGCCACAGTAGGAATATGAAAAATATGACAAATGAAGGACATAGAACCTAATAGCAAACAATGTACTTGATATGTTGATATACCACAATCCACGATGTAACAAAGACAGAGACAGCATTGTAGAAAGTTAATGAGCTACTAAGTACATCTTGTATTGGTATCTCAAACAAAAGCTTTAGTCTCAATCAAAATTTTCTCCTAAGGTTTTAAGCAAATAAATTTTAAATGCAGTTTTCTGTGCCAGCATTAATTCTTCCAGAGTGAACTGTCTTTTTTTTCCACAGGTTTCAGCAAGGGCTGGGATCTGGCCAATGAAATACTAATATACCTTATAAAAAGATGGTTTTACAAGTAATTAAAACTAATGCATCATTTCTCAAATATATTTCAACGGGATTATATTAGATATAATATGTGGAACAGAACAGAAGAAAATAACATGTGTATAGATACATTGGCTGGCCAGGGACTTGCCTGAACTTGAAAATCTTCTAACTTCAATGAAATTCAGTAAGACACTTGCCAGTGGTGAAAACTGACAGCACAGTCTAAAAATGCAGGAAACATCTCACTTGAAAAACTTGGTATGAAAAATCAGAAACAACAGCCATCAAATGTTGACTGGATGTTACAGTCTCAGATATTAGTGTTTCACAGTCTTCTGAGCTCTTCTTTCCCACTAGGCACCCTGCAGATATGATTGAAGATGATCTCTTAATTTCTAATTTGTAATCTTTCCTCCCCATATTTTTAATTGGGATGCAACACTGCAGGGTTCTGCAGAAGACTAAACTTCAAGTATTTGTATATGATTACATTTATTTGTTAGAATTGTGTGCCTGCTGTATTAATTATGTGATTAAAAAATAAGGTAGGTTTCAGTGGATAAAAAGAAATCCCATTAAATGACCCCCATCATTTTCTCAGATAAATAATACACATACAAATTAGTGGTTTTGTAACATTCCATATATTCAGACTCTTAAAGCTCATTATAAACAGACATTTACTAAATATGTAGTTTTATATATTCCAGCAGAAATCCTTGGGGAAAATTTAGGTGCTCAAAATCATTAAGGATTTGAAATTCTGACTCATGTTACAATAATAACTCAGCATAAACTAAACAGAGGGCAAACTTTTAATAAGAAATATGTGACTATAGTTCTCATAGAATACATATTTAAAATGCGTTCTGCCAGGTAACATCCCGATGCCATCTTGAGCAAGGGAACTTTTTGTATATGACTCTTGTTATTTTAGACTTATGTGCTATGTGACTGTCAGCATGTTTACATCAAGCGAGCTGTGTAAACACAGTGACTGTCTGCTAAGTCTTTTCCTTCAGCACTCTGATGTGGAGAAATTTAAAAATGACAACAGACAACACAGTTTCTTCAGAACAAAAGATCTGAGAAGTAATAGGACAAATATTTCTTGAAGTTAGAGATGACCATACACAAGACTATTGTTTCTTACATTAACGTAATACTGTATAATTTTCATTTCACTGATCACTTACATAGAAACAACAAAATAATATGTTGATAGAATTAAAATGTATAGATTTTAGTTTAGAAAATGGCTCATATTTTTCAAAATATACTTGAAAAGATTTTGTTAGAATCACAAATCTACAATTCACATGATTTCACGTGAGCAGACTAGGATAACCTTATTTGTTTAACTGGTTTGCACTGGTTGTTTCTTCAGCTGGAAGAATGAGATCAGGGCAGTGGGAACTGTTATTGTCCGTCCAATCTCACAAATCTTTCAGTTGCTACTGCATTGAAATTGGGACTCTCTTGCCACCAAAGCTGCAATATACAAGTTTAAAATCAAACCTAATGCAGATTGTTAGATTGTTTTCGCAAATGTAAATGTGTACGCAACCAACTATGATAACTATGTGATTTGTCCTATATTCATAAAGTGCTATGGCAAAGTTTAAATGAAGATTTATCACTGCTTTAGGCTTTCCATACCCAGTAAATGCATGGTATCACACAAATTTGGTAGTGAAAATATTAGCAAAGACATAATTTCCAAAATCAATGTTAAATACAAAAATTAATAGTTAGAGGGAGCACATGCAAGAAGCATAAAATTTTAACACTTTGCCTCTAGTTTACATGCTAGATATAGCTAATTATTGCTAGAGGTTACAGACTGGTAAAATTACAGTTGAGATATGTGTCCCGGTTTGAGGTAAAACCAACCATTTTTGTGTTCTGTAATTTTACATTTTAGTTAGGCCTCCTCTAACTCTCTGAAATTAACAGCATATTATGGAGCAAACTGCTCGTTCTCAGGATGATAAGGGCAATGTTTGTGCTAAGTGCCAAGGGATGG
>BJBW01007294.1:0-11303 GCA_004320125.1 Scolopax mira
TTTGGCGGCGCCCGACGCCTTTTTCGGCTTCTTGGCGGCGGCTTTGGCGGCGGGGGCCGGGGCGGCGGCGGGCGCTGCCTCAGCAGCCGGTGCGGGAGCGGTCTCAGACATGTCGCAGCTGCGCGGGGGAGAGCGCGGCGGCTGCAGCGGCGGCGGCGGCGCCCCTATTTATAGCAGCGCGGCGGGCGCTGATTGGTGCGTTGCAGAGCCCGTCCCGCCCCTCTCCCCGGCGCTCTGCCGCTCGGCTTGTGTTTCTTCCTCCCCAAAAAAGTGTGTTTTTTGGAAAAAACCCCTGAGCACGGCACCCCGTTTCTTAGCCACGTTGCTGGGGACAGAACGTATTTTTGTCTTTCGGCGTTTCTTTTACCTGAGCGTGAAACCGAGCTTCAGGGGGGTCGATAATCCCTGCGCTTGGGGATTGCCCACAGAGCTGCACGGTGAGATTTTTATTTTTCCTTTTGAATTAAAAATTTGCTTCTGACCGCACTGTCACCGTGACAGCGGATTCATGTTCCTGAGACGGTTTTTCATCAAGGTAGCGCAAAATGGGGTTAATGTCGAGACATTTTCTTAGCGGAAATCGGCTTTGAAAAGAAGCAAGTAACACAAAGTAGCCACTCAGCTCTCTATCTGGGTTATAATTTGTTTCTCGTAATACGGCTTCATCTCTTAAAAATAATGAAACCCTTGGACATAGTGGCCTATTTAGATCTAGTTGGAGCTAATAAGAAGTGAAAGAAAGACAGTTTTTACTAGAAATTATTATATGATAAACATCTCCCTCGATTCAGCAGGTACTTTCCACATCTCCTAAGAACATAGAGTCCTTTCCCTCAATTCTCTGCGTGCTTCTCTTAATACTTCAATAAATTATATCCCCATTTTTTTCTCCAAAATACTTCTTTTGACAAAGCCAAATAGGTAAACACATTAATTTGTATATTTTTGTTTTACGAGAGTTTGGTTTAGTGCTTACTTTTACACTGTACTTGGGGCATTTTGTCGGCCAAGATCAGCAGTTGTGCAAAAAAAAAGAAAAAAAATATTGTGTGCATGTTTCCTTTATGGAAAACAGAGGTAATGCTGCAGGCATTTCTTTAATAACATTTTATAAATTAAACCAATTTTATTTCTATTTAATTTAATATAATTTCTTTAATAAAATAATATCAATCAAGGGGCTTAATCAAATAATTATGTCCTCAGAGCTGCTGAGATAAACTAGGGCATGACTTTTTCCAACCTGTGAGCTTTTGTTATGTGATATAAACCGAAAACACATAAAATCATTTTTTTCTGGGATGAGTTGGACAGAGGAGTGTCACGTTCAAAAATATGTAGTACAATATGGGAAAGGAGACCCTGGTGATTATTTTGTATGAATGAAAGTGCAGTTGTTTGCTCCTTTCTTTTTTTTTTTTTTTTAAATCATATAATATTACATACCATCTTGTGAAGTTTTTGTGACAGGGCAGTCAGGTTTAAGAGCTTGTCAGCGGTGCTGGTTTATCACGATGAAGGTGCATCTAAAGTGTGAGAAACTGGCAAGAGATGTGGCAGCATTTCAGATGGATTTTTGTCTGGAGAAGAAAAACATGCAAGAGTATGAAACCTGAAGTTAATGTGGGTTTGGAGCCAACATCTATTAAGATGCTATATTTTATGGTAGTTTCACCTGCTGACCCTACTGTGGATTGTGGATTGTGAACTGCATTGTCACAGAAGTTAATCTATTGGGAAAGACATACGCCATTGAGGAGAAATTTCTGGGGATTACTTCTGTAGCATACATATTTCCTTCAAATTCTGCATTTTACTCCCTTCTATTCACACCTATCAGAGTCAGTCCACTGGTAGCTTTAGCTCTAAATTCTGTTGATCCTCTGTGAATGAATTTTCCTAGGTTTAGGCTAAGCCTCTACCATTCTTCTAAACACCTTGTGTAGCAGCACAAGCCTAGAGTAGTCTATATGTTCTCCTAAATGCTCCTTTTTCTTGTGCTCCAATATTTTGACAATATATCTGGCTTTTTATTTGGTTTTGGTTTCAGTCATAGACAGTTTTAGGCTCAGCAAAAGGAGGAAATGCAAAGATATCTTGCAAATGTTGTCAGGTGGAGGAGAGGAAGGAAAAAATAATCTTTCAAGTACCTTCTAGTTTCTTTAATTTAATGGGAAACCTTATTTTAAAAAGTAATACTTATTTCAAATATTATTTAAAATATTTTGGGGTTTTTTTCTGATAGGAAGCTTGGTAAAATGATGTATTCAATAAGAGACAGAATTATTTCCACTTCCTGTTTTCCCCTGAAAATAATAGCCAAGGAAATAGAACATTTATTAAAAGAAAAGAGTTTTGTGCAAAGGTAGAAGGTAATGCTCACAGCGGAGTGTGACGTGACAGAAATTTCTCAGAACTTCGGGCAGAAATATGAGGACCCATTTTTCTCCTGATATTGATGGATTGGATGAATGCTTTCATTAAGGTTCTTCTGAACTTAAGTGACTGTAGAATCATAGAACGTTTTGGATCAGAAGGAACATACAGAGATGCTCTAATCCAACCACCCTGCCACGGGCAGGGACATCTTCCACTAGATCAGATTGCTCAAAGCCCCACCCAACTTGACCTTGAACACTTCCAGTGATGGAGCATCCACAGCTTCTCTGGGCAACACGTTTCTGTATCCCACCACTCTCATTGTAAAAAAATTCTTCCATATGTCCCATCTACTTCTAACCTCTTTCAGTTTAAATTATTGCCTCTTGTCCTGTAACTACAGGCCCTAGTGAAAGATCTCTATCTTTCTTATAAGCCCCTAATGATAGGCTGCAATAAGGTCACACCACACCATTCTTTACTGTGAGGCTTTCTGATTTACACAGAATTAACTCCCTCATTCTGCTGGCCACGCTTCTTTTGTTGCAGCCTAGGATATGCTTGGCTTTCTGGGCTGTAAGCGCACATTGCCGACTCATATCCAAATTTTCATTCATTACTATCCCTAACTTCTTCTCTGCAGAACTGCTCTTAACTAATTCATCCTGAATTATCTGTAATTCAGATTGTCTGAATCTATACTGATATTGGAGATGGCGCCAACCCAGGTGCAGAACCTTGCACTTGGCCTTGTTGAACTTCATGATATTCATATGGGCCCACCTCTCAAGCCTGTAAAAGTCCCTCTGGAGGGCACCCCTTCCTTCTAGTAGATCAGCTGCTCCGCTCGGCTTGGTATCATATGCAAATTTGCTAAGGGTGCACTCGGGCCCACTATCTATGTCATTAATGAAGGTATTAAATAGTATTGGTCCCAGTCCAGACTCTTAAGGGAAGTCTCTTGTTACTGGTTAACACTTGAGCATTGAGCCATTGCCTGTAACTCTTTGCATGCAGCCATTCAGCCAATTCCTTATCCATTTTATAGTTCATCCATCAAATCCATACCTCCTCTCAGCCACCTCCCTGTCTTCCATATGCTTCAACGTGGCTTCCAGGAGGATCTGTTCCATGATCTTACCAGGAACAAAGGTAAGGCTCACTGGTCAGCAGTTCCCTCCTTTTTATCCTTTTTTTAAAAAATTTGTGTGATATTCCCTTTTCTCCAGTCACTGGGGATTTCACCTGACTGCTGTGACTTTTCAAATATGATGAAGAATGCCTTAGCAACTGCATTTGCTGGCTCCCTTGGGACCCTGCATGCATCTTTCCAAGTCCCATGGACTGGTATATGTTCAGGTTCCTCAGATGAGCTTCTCCTATGATGGGAGGGACTTTGTTTCCCCTATCTCCCCCTTGAGGTTCAAGAATTTGAGAGGTGTGGGTGGGTAGAGAGATTGCCAGTGAAAATTAAAGCAAAAAAATAGTTGAGTACCTCGGCTTTCTCTGTATCAGTTGTCGCTAGTTTTCCTGTCTTATTTATTAGGAGCCTCATTTTCTCTAGTCTTCCCTTTCTGATCAATGTACCTGCAGGAACTCTTATTATTATTTTTCCCATCCCTTGCCAAATTTAGATCCAAATGTACCTTAGCTTTCATGATCCCATCCCTACATGAGTGGACAGCCTCCCTATATTCCTCCCAGGATGCATTCCTTCTTGCACTTCAATTCAGCCAGAATTATTCAGCCAGACTGGTCTCCTGCCTTTCCTGACTGATTTCTTACACGTGGGAATTGAGAGGATTTGTTCTCTAAGAAAAATGTCCTTAAATAGCTGCTGGCTCTGTTCTGCTCCTTTATCCATCCCTGAGGACAGTTTCACAGGGGTCCCACTGTTGTAGAGGCTTGCAAAATCAAATTTTGACAAGTCGTAAATTCAAAATAAACTGTATTCTAACCAAAATTGTTTATCAGAGAACTCATTAGAAATTAGGTGTATCAAAATTGTTTAACATTCCAATAGCATTAGTAAACCACAGGTTTAGAATGTATGAGGAAATTAATACTGCATGACTTGAGACTTTCTTAAGCTTTAGAAATGATGATTTAAAATCATGCACTGATAAAACGAGGGCTCTCACCCTGTACAGGAGATGAACCACGGAATGGCATCCCAACCAACAGGGAGTCCCTGACCATAGACTCGCTGCTCTGAGAACCATCTCTACGTGGCTTTTTCACAGGGGGCCTCATTTATAGCCTATTAGAACTTTATTTGTGATCATATAGGCTCCTGTAGTCACCCCATTGGCTGAATTGGCTGAAGACCCCAACTTCTGCACCTTTTGACCAAAATGCATGTGTTGGCCACGACCATGTGAGCTTCACAAGAACTGTGGTGGGAAGTTTTCATGGGCTTTTGCCCGGTTTTTATTAGCTCTTTCTCAGATCTCTGCTGGGGCAAGTGCATCTGCCACACCCATCCTCTAGTTTCTTAAACATTAGAAAGTCCACTCCACTAAAATTCAAGGTCTTGACTTTACTTTTTTCCTGGCCCATGACTCTTTGGTGTTTGTGATGGGCCTGGACCCAGGATACAGCCCAGGTTGCCACTAGTCTTCACCTCTCCAGTTACTTTTTTTCTGTTGGTGGGCAACAGGTCCAGTGGTGCTCCTCCTCTGGTTGGGTTGTCTTTCATCTGGATTAAAAAGTTATCTTCAATGCACATCAGGAATCTCCTGCACCAGTTACAGCTTGCTGCAGTGCTTTTCCAGCAGCTGTCAGGTTCATTGAAGTCCCCCAGCAGCATCAGAGCCTGAAAGTATGATGCTTCCCTGCGGTTGAAATGAGAAAACTTCAACATCCACCCCTTGAAAGAGCAGACTAGTAAATATCAAGCATTAGATTTCCTTTGTTTGCTTGGCTTCTAATTTTCAGCCATAAACTCTCAAGATTTTGAAAGGCAGTTCTGTGCAATCAATTAATTTTTTTACATAGAGGGCAACCTCCCTCCCCACTCTCCACCCCCATACAGATAACTCTCCTTCCTTGCTTGTCCCTTCTGAACTATTTATAGTAAGCAATTGCAGCCTTGTGATTCATCCCATCAAGTGACTGTGCTGGACTTTTACCGTTTGCACAGGAGGATATATGGAGGTACCCATCTCACCGATGCAGCTGAGGAGGCAGGGCTGCAGCATACGTAGGCATACTTCAAACAGGGTGATCAAGTTATTATGTTAAGTCTATGGCTGGAAAGACTCATTAACATGTTTTTCACCTTGGGCTGGGTAAGGCTGCACAGCATCTTCCATATTTTCTCAAGCAAGTAGCCCCCCCTGATGCCTGTGTAGCTGAGAATTCATACTTTATATACGTGATCCAGTTAAATCCATTCTGACTGATGGGTGCTCCAGGTACATGAGAAACACAAATGAAGTCACAGGGTCATTTAAGGCATTTCAAATCTGCCCTTGATGTAACTGCAGACTTTGGATGATTTGGGAGATGTTGTTACATGAATAAGAAAAATTAATGTCTCAATAGAGAAGGGGTTATAATTGCATACTGTTCCATCTCCAGTAAAGGACTCTTCCTAATGACAAAAGGGGGTTGTATTCATATAGATTTAAAATTCCAGCTAGATCTTTAATCTTTTAAAATAAGAGATCTATGACCAGAGGTATGGTATGCATTAGAAAGGAAATTTAGTTATGGCAAGGGAATAAACAGATACAGCTTTCTTAATTTTTTCCTTAAAATTATCTCCTTGGAAAAATATTCAGATTTTATAAAACATTGTTGGTTTCTTTCTCTTTTTTTTTTTTTTTTTGTTCAAAGCAAGAGAGAAATCACTCCTTGATCATTCCAGATCACGTAGGTTTCCATAACTTCAAAGTTCAGTTAAGGCATAATTCCAAGAATGAGTTCAGATTAATCAACCAACCAAGCAGTCAGTGAAATTATAAAGCTTCATGATTAGTATTTAATGTTCCAATATGATATAATATGTATGAAAAAGTTACTGTACTGGATGATTTTAAGTGTATATAATAATGGTTTAATTAAACACCTAATTTTGCCAGTGGGGAATGTGAATTTGGCAGAGAGAAAGTAGCCAGTCATCACTCTTCCTTTCTGCTTAACCCTTTCCTCTAATTCGCTGAGGGGGCCAGAGGATACACAAAATATGACATATCTGGAAATGTGTGCACAAGCTGGAGACCAGAGGAAGTCTGTGTAGAATGGAAACTCTGGCTATCACAGATTTGAATATTTCTAATTGTTCACAGGCAAATTTTTGAGACCATTTGAGGGGAACACAAACATGTGAAATAACTTCAGTGCTACATGAAAGTGACACTTCGCTGCTGCACACGTTGTGGGTGTCATCTCGGATCTCCCAATGCAGTGTCTGGACGTGTCTGCCCTGTGTGTTGGGAAAGAGCAGCTCCTTCCCACCATGGGCTACTCTGGAGAAACAGTTGGCATTCTCTTTCCTGGACCGTCCACTCCACAAACGACCTCAGCAAGGGTGCCCATGGCCAAAGCACATGGCCAACTTTTCATTTGCACCACAGGACAGTGAGAACAACATTTTAGCTTTGACTTCTGCCTGGTGCCTGCAACAATGTGGGTCTGTGTTTTTTTCAGGGAGAAATAAGAAGAGACAAAGAAGGGACAGGTAACGGTACATCTTGCTGCAGAACTGAACCATCCTGCAGAGTCTTCTGTAAGTTGCAGGCAGCAATTGAGTGGCTGAGACACTTCCTAGCTGCCTGGGGCCTTGGCTCAGAAGACCTGTGATGGGTGGTGGAAAGCGATACTATAGAGATAAGAAATGTGCATTCAACTGCAGCTCTTATGGATGTGTAAGACATCTAAGCTATTCTTCCTCCTTGCAAACGAGCAGCAGAGCATTGCAGGTGAGCACTGAGAAAAAAGTTGAGACCCTTGGAAAGATGGTATCCATGGCTCCTTCCCAGGTATTTTGAGGTTGGGAAGACCTATGCATTTCAGAGTGAGCTAGTGTTCCTCTCCTTCCAGCTGATAATCAGGAAGTCACAGTGGGATTTCTGTTCCCAGGAGCCACTTAAGTTGTTTGCTACGGTCCCTAACTAAGAGGTCCCTAAGAGGGACAGGCAGAGAGAATATCTCTCTGGGCTATTCCTGTGGGAAAGACGGTGCTTTTCAAGAACAAAAGGGTGCTAGAGCCCCTGTCTTCAGATGTGCAAATTTTTTTTTACACCCTGAGCAAAGAGTTCATTTTACATATTTTCAGCTTACTTTTTTCCAGCTTTCCATACAATTTAGTTTGTGTCTAGAAAGACATTAAACTAACCTTTGTGGTTCTTATGTTTCGAGGATGCTAGGCGAAGTTTGATAAGAAACTCCCAAAGGAAAAATTATTTATACCGCCTAAGATTCATCTATTTATTTATTTTAACACACCTTCTGTTGCTGATTCCACCTCTCACCGTTTAACTTCCTTTCCCGGACAGTAGGCAATACACTCCAGAGTCTATTAGTGAGAAGACTTTGGCAGGCGAAAAATGGCAGAGTCTGCAAAAATCCAACGAGAAAAAAAAAAATATTCTGGAATCATGCGACTTTTTAAGGACACAGATCGAATGCAAACGAAAGCGATAAATTGTTTGGCAAATAATTTGTTTATGTCGGTAACGGCTGCCACAGTTTTGAGGAGAGAAGGCACTTCATCCCACCACTGAGAAGAGGAATTTTATCCTCACCTCACACCAAGTCTTCTTACCGCTATTTTTAACGATTCCACTCTGAGGGGGGGCGTACGAAGCTGTTCTTGGACAGTTAAGGCTAACACAGAAAATCGATTACTGATAAGTAATGTGTAGGTCTTAATTAGGCGGATGGTGGTTTCCCTGACTAATCTGTGCACAGATGACTAAGTACGTGCTATTTACGGGAAGGGTGTGCTCCTCCCTGATAAGCTGCCTCCACAAAGGCTGGGAGGAGAGTTTGGATTGCGGAAGGGCACAGCGCCGGGCTGCCCATGCGGACTTCTCCGTGTCACCAGGAGCGAGGGGACGCTGAGGGCTCCGCCGGGATCCCTCCGGCGGCCGTGGGTGTGCCCGGGACTCGGAACCGTGGGGAGATGATGGAGTGTGCTGGGCTAAAACTCGAGGAAATTGTGGAGAAACTAGTTTAGGGAAATGGGGAGAGGAGCGGTGCTGTGTAAGCAGTCAGTGCCCCGCCGTGATTCAGCCTGGTCGCCGCGGGCTCTTCTCTCTGCTTTCTCCATTCGTGGCTATTTCCCGCGTGAACGAGCTCCGCCACGGGTCTTGGGCACCGGCAAACGGAGAGACGGGGAGTGGTGTCTGGGGAGGAGTCCAATACTTCCTCGCGGGATAAAGCACTGATTTGATTTTTTTTTTTTTACCTCGGCAGTTCCCACGCTCGGAGAACTTCTACCTACAATCGCTTTTCGCTCAACATCCAGACAAGACAGAGCCCCTCAAGTAGCGAGGGGAGGAGCAGAGCAGAGCAGGGCTGGTGCCGGTCCTGGACAGAGCGGGCGAGATGGGGTTGGAGCAGCTCCGCGATCGGCTGAGGGTGCGCGCAACCCCTCCGTTTCCGCACTTACGGCTGAAGCCCGGTAAGGGTTAATTTGGGGCTGAGGAGCGGTGCAAGAAACAGAAGGGAATTGAATCTCTAACACGTACGTTTCCAGAAAGAAATAGCCAGATGAAACAAAACGCAAATCACACGCAAAACGTGTGTGCAATTAACATCTCGGTGGCAAGCCCGGTCTGGGAGAGGAACCGGGAGCGGAGCGCGGCGGGACGCGGCGGCCGGAGAGGAACGAGTCTCGGCTTTGCGCTGTGCCTTTACACCGTCGCGACCATCTCCACCGGTTTCCCTGGGCAGGTCCCGCCGCCGAGTGAGCCTCGGGCAGGGCAGGCAGCGCCGAGCTCGGCAAACGGGAATGCGGAAATCCACCGGTCGGTAAGAAGCGCGGTGCCGCGGCGGCTTGCGCAAGCTCGGCCGAAGAAATTCGAAATGAAACCGGTAAAAGATGATCTACGTGTAGGGCACAACACACTCGCTCCCACGTCTTGAAGCAGCGGGAGGAAGAGCTGCTGTCCCGCCTCAAGTGCTCGAGGATCCCAACACTTGTTACAGTGATGTCGGAGAGAGCTTCTCTCAACAGCCCAAGGTGGCGTCTCAGTCAGTCCTTTGTTCTGGAAACAAAACTTCACATCCTTAATGTTCTGTAACGTGTTTATCATAAAATGCTATGAAAGCACATAGAGCGTGTCTCCAACACACACATCGCATTGTACTCCGGGAAAAAAAAAAAAAGGGCGGGGAAAAAAAAGGGCGGGGAAAAAAAAGGGCGGGGAAAAAAAGGGCGGGGAAAAAAAGGGCGGGGAAAAAAAGGGCGGGGAAAAAAAAAGGGCGGGGAAAAAAAAAGGGCGGGAAAAAAGGGCGGGAAAAAAGGGGCGGGGGAAAAAAGGGCGGGAAAAAAGGGCGGGAAAAAAAGGGAGGGGGGAAAAAAAGGGAGGGAAAAAAAAGGGAGGAAAAAAAAAGGGAGGGAAAAAAAGGAGCGGGAAAAAAAAAGGCGGGGAAAAAAAGGCCGCAGCATCACCGTGCACAGACCGACACACCCATCGTTCCGCGCCGAAGGCGCGCACATTGCTCTGCGTTACGGCGCAGCCATCGGTGAGTGCCCGACGCCGCACACGTAGCTGTTTTTCCGACGACACACACATCGTTCCTCTCCTCCCCTCCACCGGCATCGCTTCACAGCGTCGGTGTCCGTCCCCTGCCTTCTCTGAACCACATCGCTCTGCCCCGACGGACACTCTCATCGCTCTGCTCCGTCTGACAAACGCCGCGCCCGGGGTGTCATAGTCGCAACGCCCTGCGCCTCCCGAAACGCACACATCGCTCTGCGCCGTCTTCGCCCCGTCCCGCCGCCATCTTTCTCCGAAACACCTCTCTCTGCTCCGACGGACCTTCGCCTCGCTCTGCGCCGTCGGACAGACACTTCACGCTTCGTTCCAGAGCTGCCTCGCTCTACGCCTAAAGAAACCCACATCGCTCAGCGGCGGCCGCGGCGCCACCGTCCCCCTCGCCCCCTTCCCCGACGGACACACTCATTGCTGCAGTCCCGCAACTTCTCCCATCGCTCTGTTCCCCACCACACACGGACCGCGGATACGCCTCTGTTGCCATGAGAAGCACATCGCTCCGAGTCCCAAAATCGGAGCATAGATCCCCCCGAGTCCCCCACAACACACATCGTCCTGCGCCCCTGAGACACACGAAAGAGTCCGCGCCCCGCGACCGTCGTACTGCGGGAGACAGCCGGCGATCTGCGCTTCCAGAAATACACGTGTGTGTGTGTCCCCCCAAAATATACGTAGATTTAGGACCCCCAAACTCATTAGCGTTACGCCCCGACACAGATATTGATTTAGGATTACCCGAAATTTATCGCTAGAGGCCAGCGACATGCAAATCGTCGGGCACGACAGAGAAAACTTGCGCTCCGCTTCTTCCGTGCGCATACACGACGACGGAAACACCGTGACACCGAAGTCACTCCCATCGCTCCGCGCCAATGCGGCGGTGCATCGCTGCGCGCCCCGCGAAACTGTAACCTCTCCGCGCCACCGCGAACCTCCCTGGGTCACACAGCGGCCGCGCGCATTTTTGCGGCGATCGTTAACCTGACCGCCTTCTCCCCAGTGTCACGCCCATCGTGCAGCACCGCTAAAAATCGCACACGCGGTTGTGCGATCCGCGGCAGGATTGCGAAATCGTATTCACATTTCACTGACTCATCCGGCCGGCAGAGGCGGGAATTCTTTCCCGCCCTACGTCAACACCGCTATAAAAGAAGTTCCCGCGGGCAGAGCGTTATCCGCTGCTTCGTGAGCGTC
>BJBW01007295.1:683-18567 GCA_004320125.1 Scolopax mira
AGGAACCCGCCGTTACCTCGGGGCCGACCGGCGACCCCCGCCCGCCCACCCACCCCACCCCCCTCCATCCCGGTGTTCCTGGTGTGAGGGGAGCGGTGGCGGCCCTGCCGCCGGGATGGGTCCGTACCCTCCCCCCGCCCGCCATCGCCGCTCCTAACGAGCGCTGGGCTCTGGGGGCCGAGGGGAAAAGGGAGGGGGAAGGGAGGTCTGCAGGCTTGTCTGGAATGGTGTCACTTTTATTTTTCCCCCTTGGTTAGTTAAAACCCCCAAAAAACACTATGCTTTAACGCCCCCCGAGTGCACCGTCAAGTATGATTTGTGTGGCTACAGTGCTTTCACCCTCTTATTTCCCTCACATAACTCATCCTGCTTGTGGGGATTCTTCTTTTCCTTTTTTTTTTTTTCTTTTTTCTGCTTAAAACCCCGAAAAGAAAAAAAAAAAAACAAATAAAAAACCAAAACTACTTATCTCAACTCCCAAAACTCTTAACACTCCCCTTTGCAGGTAAAAAAAAAAAAAAATCCCCTCTAAGTGCTATAGACACACCACGCAACCGTACTTACGGTCTGTATTGGATCGAGTTGACCTTTTCCTTCTAACTGCATTTGAGTGTGTTTTTGTTGCAGCCGCTTTTTTTTTATTTTTAGGGAAAAAAAAATCTAATGTCTTCAACAGATTTATTGTGTTTGGAAGACGAGAGTACACCAGATACCATGAACCCTCCTTTCTTTCTAGAAACAAAATTAAAACAAAAAAAAAAAGGGGGGGGGGGGGGGGGGGGGGGGGGGTAGAGGAGAAGGAGCAGCGCCTACGCCCGTCCCCGCAGCGCCGGGCACCCACGGGGGGACGCGGGCGCTGCCCCGCGGCGCGGCCGTGGCGGGGGAGTGGGACCCGCTCCGCCGCGCTACCTGAGAGCGACTTTTCTTTGTTCGCTGTGCCCTGTCCCTCCCGGCCAATCAGAAGCCAGCTTTTATGAAACCGGGCTCTCTGATTGGCCCGCCGCTCCTCCTGCCTGCCGGCGAGGGTGAGAGACGGAGACACGCACACACCGTAGACGCACACACGCACACACACACACACACACACACACACGCACACTGTACCGCACGCACACACAGAACACGCACGGCACACAAGCACGCACGGCGCCCAGTGCCACAGCCGGCAGCCTCCCGCTGCAGCCAGGCACAAATCATGTTTCCCATTTCAATTATCCTATATATAACATTTAGGGCTTAGGGAAAAGAAAAAAAAAAGAAAAAGAGGGGGGGAAAAAAAAAGAAAAAAGAAAGAGGGAGGAGGGGGGAATAAAAAAAAAAAAAAGAGAAAACCAAGGTGGAGAGTAGTCCTGCCAAGACTCACACATGGGGAGGAAGACTCCCTCATTTCGCTTTAATTTAATTTCAGGGCAGTTTTCGAAGCGATGATGAATGATTTTTTTTTTTTTTTTCTGTGCCGGTTTCAAAGAGGCAATTTAGAATCTCACTCATAATTTTTAAATGCCCCCTCATTCAAAATTATAACGGCTTGAAGCCAGCGAGAGAGGGCTGCTGATACACATGTGCGATTATTTTCGTGCTTAGTGGAGGAGAAAAGCAAACAGTGTCTGGAGAAAGGGGCTGGGGGGAGGTTCGGGGCAGGGCAGCACCCCCTCCTCTGCTCGGATGGGGGGAATGGGGGGACACGGAGGCTCTGCTGCACTTTCCCACCAACCTCCTCTCTTGCATTCCCTCTCTCCCCCCTCCCCCTCCCGTATTTTATTCCATGTTCATTTTTACAATATGGCTTAAGCTAGGCAGGTCGGGTTTTATTCTCTCTCTCTTTTTTTTTTTTTTTTCCCCTCTCTTTTTCGGAAGGAGGGGGAGCAGAAAATAACCCTTTTGTTTCCAGGCTGCTGATTTACTGCTGCAGGCACTGAACTGTGAATGCCAGCGACCGTATAACTACCACGTGAACATCCTTTCACAGGAATTAGTAACACAAATCTTCCCTATCGGGCTTTGTGTAGCTCGAAAATATCCCCCTTAATCATCCCTTTTGTTTAGGTTGGGAGCCATTATGCTACACCACTGCGTTAAATTGCGTTTAACCCTTCGCGGACGGCGGTGGGGGGCGGGGGCGGCGGCCGCCCGCGGCACCGGGGGGTCGGACCCTGTCCTTTTTCATGCCCTTAAGCACGGTTTACTCGCCCCCACCCTTCCCCCCCCCCCCCCCCCCCCCCCCCCCCCCCTTCCCTTTTCCCTTGATCTCACTGGGAATTATCTCCCTGTGAAAATCGATAGGGGATGTTTTTCTTGCCAAACGCACGCGTTGCCCAAGTCAAGGTTTCCGGCGAGAGCAGTCAAAGCGTGGCATTTTACGATGTCCTGCACACCCGTGACAGGGTGACAAAATACCTCTTTTGGACGTCGTCCAGCTGAGCAAATTACGGGAGCCGGCGCCCCCCACCTTCCCACACACACACACCCCCCTCCCCGCCCCGCGTTACACGCTTTCCCGTCAAAGGGGTGATTAGCGGGAGGGGGAAAAACCGTCTAAACCTGCGCGCTGCGCGGGCATCGGGGAAGGTGGCGCAAGATGGGGTTGAGGGGGGAGGAAGGGGGTAAAAAAGCCGCCTGTGATGTGGCTACAAGGCCATGCCTTGGCTACCAGGCCACTATGCCACCACCAGCTGCCTTCGGGCAGGCGAGGCTGCCCTCCCCGTCCCGTGAGCCCCGGCTGCCCATCTGCTCCCCCCACCCTCCGTCCCCGTTGCAAGGGCTACGGGGTCACCGGCACACCGGCACAAGTCCTGGATGCCGCACGGAAAAATCCCGCTTCACGTCCCCTTGGTGTAAAGACATTTCCCCTTCAGGGGCTGATAATGGAGGGTTTATGAGCAGGGATAAGCTCATTGCCAAGGAGGCCTTTGATCACATATAAATTTTTAAGTGATTACAAAGGGGAAAGAAGAAAAAAAAAAAAAAGAGGGAGAGAGAAAACAAAGGCATGGGGTGCGTGTAGCGCGAACACAAAGCGCTGGGGAGTGAGGGTGTCCCCTGCCCTCCTGACCCGACGCTGGGACGATGGCCGGTGTGGCTGTTGGTGGCACCAGGGCATCTGCAATTCGCGGGGGAAGGGGCATGCATAATGTTACCAGGTTACCTAAAATCACAGGTTCCCCCCGGGTAACTTCTGAGTGATTTCACCCAGTGGTTAGCGAAAATTTTAACACCGGCAACACCGAGCCTCCTTTTTTTAGTCTGCTTAGTCGCGGATCGCTGTTCCTGATTCTTTACAAGTATGTGTTTTTCAGATTTAGGTAATGGCCCTGATTTTTCAATATCGACCTCTGTTTAGACACGTTTCACTTTGGGCTGCTTCTCGTCTGCGAAATTACAGTCATTTTCACATTATTATACGGTGAGTAGGAGACAGTTTGTATTTAGCGTTGGGTGGGGGAAGGGGTATTATGGGAAGTGATCTGCTACGGTCAGCACATAATTTCAGCCCAAAGAAAATTGCTTCTGAATAGATGGTCTGTTAACTAGCCAAGGAACAGTCACTGGGAGAGATTGCAAAAATGCCTCTGCTTTATCTGCGTTACACCATCATTTTAATTTCTGAAAGCAGCGGTCCGTGGAAGAGCCGTTTCTCCAACCGCAGCTGCCAATTGATGGGTAAAATATCCTCACAAACCTCCCCAGATCACGAAATTCAGAGGGGACCCTCCCCTCTCGCCCCTCCCCCTCCCGGCTTTTGTCTATGGCTGTACAGGGAAGGAGCCTGCCAAACCTACTGCGTGGCTACCGAACCGGGGTTTTATTTACCCATTTCTGGGGCAGAAATTACAGCAAGACCACTCGTGGGTGCATCTGCAGCCGCCAATTCCCATGAGTGGGCTGCACGAAGACCACTTAACTTACATTGTCGTGTCAGGTTGGGAACGTCCCCATTTCACAAAGAGGCCAGCGCCTGCTGTGTGATTTAGTGGCTCTTTTTCGCCTTAATTTCTGCCTGCTCGCCAAATTAAATTACAAGTTTGTATTCGCGTACGTTTTACAAGACAGACAGAAGGCCAATAAATTAGCGATGTTTGTCTAAAATAGGAAATCCGGTTTTAATTGATGCAGCTGCGGAGCGCTAATAATCCCAAAGAGATCCCCATCATCCACTCTCCCCCCTCTTTTTTTTTTTTTTTTTTTTTAACCTTAACCTTGCCTGACATATGCATCATACAAACTGAGAAAAATTACCGCCAAAGAGGGAGGGGAGGGGGGAGGAATGTGCGGTTGTCACCCTACACTCCCGCACAGCTTAAAACCACGTTTGTTGAGGAAACGTTCTCTTTCTTTCTCTCTCTCTCTTTTTTTTTTCTTTTTCCCCCGTTCTTCCGGACAAGATGAATGTGGGGGCCGGGGGAGCTGGGGGGTGGGGGGGTAACGGGGGCCGCCGCCGCTTGTCCCCTCCCGCCCCGGCCACCGGCCCCACCGTTTCCCCGGCCGCCGGCGCCCCGGGCGCGGAGCGGGCAGCGACCAATCAGCGGTCCAGAAATCGCTTTCCCGACCTCTCATTGGCTGAGGCCGGGCGGGGGTGCGCCCGGCTCCGCGGCGGGTTGGGGAGGTGGGGGGGCGGTGGGGGGGCTGTGTGTTGGGGGCGGGGGGAGGGGGGTCCGGGTGAGCCTCCCCGGTTCCCTGGTCCCCGNNGGGAGGGGGGGGGCGGGGGGGGGGGGGGGGGGGGGGGGGAGCGGAATAAAGGCTACGGCTAACACTTTTTTTAGGGGGGGGGAGATTTCGGGAAGGGCTCTTTTCCCAATCCTCGCCGATGTCCCGCTGATAGGAAGAAATTTAAGATCATAGGTGGTAAATTTGTTAAGGTCTGAAAATGCCACCGTAGTCGTACCATCATTTGCAGCGAGGCAATTAATTGCCTTCCCCCAGACGACCTCTGCCAACTGCAACCCTGGGTTCCCGCGGTTCACGTTGCAGGAGGAGAGGTATGCGTGTGTGCAGGCAAAGATTAAACCATTGTTCTTTTTTTACTTCAACTTTGCACCAAGGAGAGGACAAAAATCGCTTTCTCTTGAGGACTTATTTGCCAGATTAATTAGGTAAACGATGAGTGGCACTTGTCTGAAATGGAGCATTTTGCGCATAAAGGGTTTCTCACTGCAGATTTGAAAGCGGTACAGTGGAAATTATCATCTATAGGTCCGAAAATTTTGGACTAGCACATCCTTACAACCTTCAGAATTTGTCACAGCCTATCCCGCAGTCTTACAGAGAATCTTTTAATTGGTGTGTGTGAAGTACTGGCTCTACGGATTAGTTGTGGGTAATTTATTACAGCATTGCAGACTGCCAGTGATCCATAAACCAGAGTGTGGGAACTGGTGATACAAACATACAGAGAAGTCATTATACACTTGGCAGATACTTACGTTAGATACTACTTTTTGTTTTGAAAGAGGCAATGCTAATAATGTTTTCTTCTTCTTTAGAACAGTCGATAGACTCTTTTACGTTTATCTGCATATTCACAAGGAGTCTTAGTTTGTTATCTAGTCTAAAGGTCAGTGTTTCTGATGTTTCAGCACACAAATATAGGTTATATATGGAAACAAAGTGCTGCTGTGGTTTTTATAGAAGACCAACAAAAACGGCCTGGCAAGTGGCAACCAGAAGGAATGATTTCTGAAAGACTCTGTGTGTGTATGTGTATTTATTTGGGGGTAGGGAGAGCGTGTAAAAGGTACACAGGGTAATAAATATCTTTCTGAGAGCACAGGGGATTAAAAAAAAAAAAAAGAAAAGAAAAACAACTGTTGAAGATTTAAAAAAAAAAAAAAACAACCACCCTAATACTGAAATGTGATAAACAGCCAAATAAATAGTGTCCCAAAGGAAGTTCTTAAGTCCCATTGCACAGGACTTGAAAATTAGGCTGGAAAAAACACTAAAAATAAATACTATGGGGAATGACTTCACTCCCCAGCATTAGAATGGACTGAACGACCTAGTAAGTCTTTTCCATTTTGTAACTTAATAGTTCTGTGAAGTTCTGCTGTAGAATTTGAACTACAAGCTTTTTACACAGACATGAATATAGCCTTCAGTTCACTGTTTAGATACTTGATTTCTCCTCAAGTAATTTAAATCACAGCTTACTTATTTATGTAGTGCATTGTGTAAACATTCAGATAGTATTAAAAACATGTATTTCTTGGTTAATAGATTGTGTGCAATCAGAAACAGACAATACATGTTAAAATCTGTTATAGCCTGTTGTCATAGCCTTACAGTGCATTTTTTACAGTTACTTTCATACAAAATAGCTTAATGTTTCACAGTCTGTTGTAATTTGTAACAAATGATGGCTGCAGATTCAGTATTTTAGTCAGGCAGCATCCACATTACGGTAGTGCTAAGGTGAGAAATGTACAAAAGGCTAGTGGCTGAGTGACACACTTCAGGTTTTCAGAGAGAACAAATGAGCATGGGGAAATGAAGCTGAAGCACGGGGAGTAGGATTGGAATGTTTTATTAGAGAGAAGGCTAGGAGTCATAGGCCAGGGAAAGGGAAGATGAGTCTTGAAATGGAATTTGCAGAGAAGGAGCCAGTTAGATGTAAGTAGAGACCGTAGCAGAGTCAGGTGTGAGGGGGATTTGTTGTCCACTGTGAAAGGAGAGCAAGAAGCATGCTGCTGGATGGGCAGATGGAATTGGCTAGTGGTAAGATCAGAGAGTACATGCCAGGCATAAGATAAAGATAACTAAGAGACAGAGTGTGTGTTGGCTGGTGAAGTGAGGAATGAATCCGTGAAAGTTTTCGAAGCTAAGGTTAGGTATATCATCCTCAGGGGAGGAACAAGGAAACCTGCTGCTACATTTTTGACACAAAGGAGCTTGAAGAAGAATGACCCTGAAAACTCTCCAAAGAAGTTATCAGAATGTGTTTGGGAGTTGATGCCTGGTAGATTTGAAAACTGCAGCAGTGTGGAAGGAGAAAATAAATGCTCTGTGACAAGATGAATGCCTGAGGTGTTGATAATCAGGCTGAGAGGCATTTTAATAAATGAAGTGTGTGGGCCACTGGACCTACAAGTGAGGAGGGTATCCCTAAGAACTTCTCTATGTACCAGAGCAGACAGCTGTGGCCTCTTGCTTTACTGAATGTCCTTGATACTCTTTTCTTGTTTCCTCAGCTGCACTGGGACAGGAGGAGAAGCACACAAAGAAAGCTTCGTACCCTCAGCTGCACAATAAGGGACCTGATGGAAAAGAAGTATTGAGGAGAGAGAGGTCAAGACAGTAGGGAAGAAGGAGAGGAGGACAGAAGAGACAACAGTGTAAATACAAAAGGGGAAGAATGATCTCATTTGTGCAGAGGATGAGGAGTTGGCAGGGTCTGTTGTCAGCTGTCTCACAATTATTATGTGACTTGGGAAGTTCACGGTGCTTCCCTCTGTGACTTGGCCAACTTGCCTTGAAATAGTAACTAAAATGATGCGTGGATGTAAAAACATCCCCAGCCAAAAATAATGCAGCTATGTTTTTTAGTGGAAGGGAGCCTGGATCAGGCAAGGCATAACTCACTTGCAAGGCTTATATTCTCTATGGGGCCACCCAAAACATTGCAGAACTCCATTTTTGATGTTTAAGAAGACCCATCCACCCTTGAGATATTTCCTGCATAGATATGATTACAAAAGTTTAATTTAAAGAGGAAGGATAAGAAAATGGCAAGAAAAAGATTCTGAGGAATGCACAAATTTAGAAGTCCAGTGGTCTCAAATCACCAAAAAATTTAACATTGTAAGAATTTCACACAGAAGGCAATAAACCACCCGAGAATCCAGAAAATTTTATCCAGCATTCAAAATTATTTTGGTGATGTCTTACTCTGTTGATATGTGATAGGTGTACCACACTCTAATAATCTTGTTATGCTCCTTGGTTCACTGTCAAGGAGTTGTACCACAGCAGGGGCTGTAAAACTTAGCTGGTGTTACACACCGCAGCTGTGATACAAGAAAATAACAAGCATCATTGTCATTGGTTGACCATTCTTCTCATTAGGGAAGAAAGTTGTGATTGTAGCTGAACTGAGTTTATCACTTATGTCTCTGTTTTAAAGCAGGGGCACGTGCTCATGCTGGCACTGTTCATCTCAGACACCAGCCAGAGGTGACCTGTTTGGCTGGTGAGCCTCTGGGCAATCTGGGCTTTGAAACCTGTGGGTCTTCTCATCACAATGCTTCTGTGGCCTCACTTGTAATTTCGGGTAACAGTGATTGCTCACCTTACAGGGTGCCCTGGGGACTGTGTTTGTTACACATACTGAGATCAAGTGTAAAGCGATTAAGGACATCTGCATTAGATTTAGACATGTGTATTACTAAAGCAGACCTTCTAGTGACTGAAACTGCTCCCTTCTTTGGAACTAGAGAAAAGAAAGACAGTCCAAAGAGTCACACACAGGTCTCAGCTTTATCTGCCTTGTGTAAAGAGGCTTGGTTCAAATTCAAATTCAAATCCTTGAAGCAGGGACTTTTTCTTTTCTGCTCTGAACAACCACGGGGACGTGAAAAAAGACCTGGTGCAAGTTTCGTAATTCTGGTTAAAGAAGTCTTGAGTCCTGAGGAGATGCTCAGGGATTTTTCTGGGGCCTAAGGTTTTCTGTGGTGTCCTAGAGACAGAAGTGCTATTTTTTCAACTGTCTTCCAACAGAAATCCTGTAAAAGAACTTGTAAGAAATGCTGTGAGGATCTCTGCTTCTCCAGAGTATATTCTAACTTTTATTCATTAAGAATGCCCAACAGAAGATTTCCAAATCGTACTTACAAGATAAGGTTACTTATGAATTATTCCATACTCTGAACCACAGAATAATGTTTTGCTGAGTCCTTGTCCTTCCATTTCTCATTAGATTTGAAATTTAGGAATAAATTATAGAATCTTTACTATAAAATTTTGCTTTTTCATTTTCCGCTTCTATAATTATAAGTGTACGCATGTAATGCCCTCAGCATTAGAACACTTGGGTTAAAATTCATCCCATAAAAGCCATAGCTTTTAAACAGTGTTGCTGGGTTTTAGCTTTAATAGCGATATTAAAAGATATCTTTAAATACATTGATATTAGTAAGAAGTATTATAATGCAGAGTTTTTATTTGGAGAAATGAATTTATGTGAACTATTTTTAGCTGCAAATCTTTTTGTCTGGCACTCTGTATTTTGCTGGTGAAATGCATTCCTCTGAGGTCAAATAAAAATTTGTAATCAAATGCAGACCAACTTTCTCTTGTACTGCTGTTAAAAATGGTGAACTAGTTCTGAAATATAATCCTTTAGCATATTATTAATGAAAACATTTAGCACTGAGGTCAAGGCTTTTCCAAAAAAAAAAAAAAAAAGGAAAAAAAGGAAAAAAAAAGAAAGAGCACTTTTTTCTGTCTGCTCTTCTTACTTGTTCTTTGTAAAAAAAAATCTATTGGCTTTTGAGGAGAAAATATTATTGACAAGAATTCATTTGCAAGTGCACAAAGTAAATGGACAATGGTGTCTACGTGATTGCTTTGCGAGGAGTAGGTGTGAGAACTGTGCCAGCATTGGGGACTACCCCTATCACATCCTTAGTTCCACAGGCTTCAGTGTGAGGAAGAATGCCAGAGTGTGACCCTAAGCAGAAAATATGAAGCCCTAAGTATTATCTGCCCAACATTTTAACATGTTCACATACTTCAGAACGATCAGAAACTTCCAAGGATACGTTGCTGTATTCACACACAGTGTCACAACAACTCAGATTGCAGATAATTGTTCCCAAATTCAGTTCTCCAGAACGTGTTTATAGCAAGAGCTTTGAGGAAAATGTGATTCTGTTCCTTTTATTTCTCTCTATTTTAGCCTTATTAAAAGGAGAAACTATGCATCTGAAAAGAAAAACATGAAGAGGAGACCCCATTGCCATTACTTTGGAGAGCTGAGAAGTGGAGAATGAAAAAGCCATTGGTCTCAGTTTTACTACCACAATAGCCTTTTATGAGAGGGATTAGATACGCCTAGAGCTGGTGCAGCATTCAGTGCTGCCCTGGACAACAATCTGGAAAGAAAGACGATAAAAATCAGTTTGTCATAAGGTTAAATCACCACAGACTAGCTAGATTGGCTTTTCAGATTGTTTTTCATTTGGGGAAAAGAGGAAAAACAGAAAGAAAGAGAGAAATATGGCTTAAAAGCTGTTTGGGTTCTTTTTCCCCCCCTTCTCTCTCTCTCTCTCTCTTTTTTTTTTTTTTTTTTTCCTTTCCTGCAAGATGTAGCATTCAGAAAACATGTTGAGCGAGTTGAGGCATTAAAAAGATCAGTCTTTGGTTGCTGAATGAAAGACTGTTGTGCGTGTGACTCACATACTAAACAGAAATCTGCCTTCAAAGCCTATTTTACTGCCTAATTATATATACACAAAATGTAGCTGTCTGTTTCAATCAAATCCTAGGAAAAAGAATAAAACTCCTCTTAAGATGCAATTTTCATGGTTTTTCATAACCTCAGAACACACACTGCTAATGCAAAAGGGGGAAGTACAGCTGCAAGGTCCAGATAAGGCACCAGTAATTGTTTTTCTTTTAATTATTACTTTATAAAGACATCATACCTCCTACTCAGAATGAGGAAAATTAGTGTCCTCTCATTTTCTTTTTTTTTTTTTTCTTCTCTTTTTAATGTTTTCCTTTTTTTTTTTCCCCCTCCCAAGAAAGCTTGTTGTTATGCGTTTCAGGAGCAGCCAGCAGCTATGGAAAGTACTTTTAAGCAGCCTCTGTTAATAACAAGCTTTCTGAAGGGATCTAGGAATTCCAACCCTCTACAAACCTTTGTATTGCACTGAGCACTCCATATGAACAAAACCAAATATGGAGTGAAAGAATGCACCATAAAACATAAAATAATTGCTGGCAATCAGCTCTCTTGGAAACTTTCAAGCTGGACAACATGTGTGAGCCATTTCTTTTATGAGAGACAAAAAACCCCAAACCGATTTTAGCTCTTCCTGCAGTACTGTGAGTATAGGCATGTGTGTGAGTATGTGTGTATATATATATACACATACACATACATATATATACATAATAATGTAGTCAAAGGTCTTTTTAAAAATAATTTCAACTATAAAGTTTGATAAGCCATTACTAATTTACATCCTCTTGCAGATACAAATCATTAAAAGGAAATGATGTTTTAATGGCTTATCCAATATATATCTAATTGCTCCTTAAAGTTTCTTACTCTGAAGACATCAATGGATATCTCCCTGGGAGACCAGAGTGGTAGAGACAGACATTACCTCTGCAAATCTCTGTGCTGGTGGAAGAGGTACTGCCCATCATCTGCCAAGGGATAGCACATCATATTCTTTCTGACCTGAGTGCTCCTTAGACCATTCTACCCAAAATGAGACAAATTAGCAAAACTATCTTCCTCACTGTTTAAGTAGTTGAACCCACTTAGGCAGCAGTTAGTTAGAGGGAGCTCTTCCTGGAAGAGGTGAAGGTTAGTAATATCTGGGAAGAGGCATTGGAGTACAGCAAAAACCAAATCACAATGGACTTAGAAAATAACTCTGTTCCATCTACAATAGTTGTTTACAACCGAATAGTCATATCTTGAAGCTTTGTCTATTTTTGTTAGCCCGTTTATTTTAGTAGAATATTCTTGCTAATTACTAAGATAATAAGGTCAAAACTAGTCACTGAGAATTTAATTTAAAACCACATTTTCTGTCCCAGTCATTGGCGTTACTCACAAAAAGGCTGATCTCTCCAAAACTGGGCAATGTCTGTTAATTACAGAATTAATTAGATAAGGGGCCCGACATGTTCTGCTGTGCAATGTATGTGCATTCAGCCAGAAGAAGTTTTCTGGCAAACCTTTCTCCCATCTAATCAACGTCTAGTAATTTAAACTCTGATGGGGTGAATGGGTAAGATTCATGAGTTCTGCTTGGTGTGGCGAGCTTGCAGGTTTGCTGTTCTTCTGAATGCCCCAGTAAGTGGGTATCCAGCTCACATGGATGGCGTCTTCTCTCTCCCAGACTGGTACAATGGAGGCTTGTTGAACATAATGACTGTACTTTAGCCAGACAATAGGTATGCTAAGGAGATTAGCTGAAGCTACTTCCCTTACCTGCCTGCAGGGAGGGAATTTGGAGAACAAACACAGGACAAAAGACTTATGGATCAAGTGAAGTTACTGCAAAGTATGCAGGGGTGTGACTTTACAGCACACTAGCTACGGCACTCTTTCTCACATGGGCATCCTTTGTGCAGGGTAAGGGTGCAGCTCAGCCAGACACTTGAGCTGCTCTAACAGCTGCCAAAAGGGGCCGTCCCATTCTTCAGGCCCTGCTTTCCCACTTTTTCTCCAGCCCTTCAAGCTGTGTGGTCTCATCCTCTCCATTGCACAGCTCTGGCACTCATTTGACCCCTAAGTGAGTCAGTGGAGTTTGTTAAGCCAACAAAAAACTGTGGAGTGTTTTGTGGGGTGAGTTTGCTGCTGGCTGAGCGAGCTGAATCAGCTCCCTGTGCAGTCAGAGGGGCAGTTGGGTCACCTCTAAGGGGGTCACTGGCAGCATGTAGGTTAGGTGACAATGAGGGAGAGGAAACCGAGGGCTGAACAGAGCAGGACCACCCCTTTTGGTCACAGCAAACCTTGAAATTGGGTTATGCCATTTCATCTAACTACATCTACTAACAGAGACTTGTCTCTTCTCAGACTGTCCCAGCTGCCGTCACCAGACCTGCTGGCTGAATTGTCAAAAAAAAAAAAAAATGTTTTAAACATAAGCCAATCCCATTAATTTTGACAGGCACAGACTAAGACATACGCATGAACAGAGGAATTCAGAGGAACAGGTAAAAACTTTTGGTACCTAAAGACAGAAACCACTTCCCCTGGTTAGGCTGCAGTAAAAAGAAATTTTCTGGTTTTGTCCTTAGAGCACCTACATTATAAGTGATTTAGTAGAGAAGAATTACTGTGCTATAAATTCACAACAGCAACTTCCTCACTGAAAAAAAAAAACAAAAAACCAGCAAAGAAATCAAGGTGTTGGAACAGGGACTCAGAGAGACACATGGGAAATCCTGGGCAAATGAAGGGAAGAAATAAACCTGAATTCATAGCACAGCAGAGGAGTTTGGCTGTTAGATCAACATATGTAATAGACGATGAGCTGAGCTGAAGGCAGTAAACGGTTTGGAAGACAAATGGTTTGGAAGAGTCACACAGAATATTCTGGGCCAGGCCATTGACTACAGAAGAATGTTCCAAAACGGTGAGAAATCGGGAGCGAGGAAACAATTGCAAGAGTTACTGTTTCTTGTCTTGGTCTGTGTATTTTTGTGTTGAGTGAAATTCATTGAGTGATTTTAGAAACCCAAAGTAAATCTCTGTATGACTTCTTCAGGTAGCAGGAACCCAATACAAAGTAATCTGATTTCTTGCCACATTGCCTACTGGCTTCTTCCCTGCCTTCTGAGCAGGCTGCTTATTTGTTGAAGCCTCGTGTGCCTGTCTCAAACTCACCCACGGGGACTGCTTTGTGCTGAATCTGCCTTGGCCTTCACTGCATCAGTCTGGGATGCATTTGCTGTCACTTACAGAGCACATATTCATATTTTTTCACAGAGGATTTCAACATTCTTATTCTTCACTGTGAATTTAACAAAACCAGATCTTTTTAGTGAAATTCTAGACACATTGGCTTTGTCTCTTCAGTTCTAAAGTTGAACAAGGAGAAATATCTTGAAGAGACATCCCTACTCCTGGCATAGATTCACTATTCCAAATCTATAATGGGATATCAGTTATCCAATCAATCAATCACAAAAATAGTACTCAGAAAAACATTGTCATGTTGTTATAGTGCAATTTTATAACTGTAGTAATACCACCAAGTGAGCATAATACTGTGACATCACCTAAAGCCAATGGGATAGATTCTGTGGCAATTAAGTCTCAGATAAAGACAGTAGTAAACTTTGATTTCTAGGAGCAATGTTGCACATGCAGTTTGAAACACCGTAAGCATGCAAGGCCCTGTCAGTTTACTCTAAAGTCACATTAATGAAGTTCTTAGAAGCAAATATTCTCAAAGAGAAAAAAGAGGAATCAAAACCTTTTTTATTATTGTTTTAGTTTTCTTACCTCTTATTTTCCACAAAGAGTTGAAAAAACCCAAGGTGTGGTTTATTTGTCAAAGAGGTGTTCATAAATGCCGCTTCAGAAGCCCAAATACGACAAAGGCTAGTAGATAAACTGCTAGATAGACAGTAGTATGGACAAGTGTCATGCATGAAGTCTGTGGCAGAACTGGAAGCGCAGTCAAAATCATTGAACTCTTAGCCATTTTGTAAGAGTACACCAGAGTATGGGAAAGGACAGACACTGTACAAGAAGTCCAAATACCTGGTCTTGCAGAAAACCATGCAATAAGTGTTTTAGGAGGTTCACAGAATATGTATTTTACATACAACTGAAACATCATAGGCCACAGAATTCATTCTCAAGTTCTTCAGGAAATGTGAGACATATACCCAAACAACAAAAGCCATACCTATAGTATGTCTCAGGAAAACAGCAGACCTTTTTGTTTCTTTTCTTTTGTTTTTTTTTTTTTTCCCCTCCAATGTTGTAAGACTTTGCAGCAGAGAGGAACTTGTTAGAGAAACCCCCCCCAGAAAACCACTGGAAAAAGACTAATTCTATAGAGGAACATCAAGAGGTACATGCCAATCAGATCTGAATGAAGATTTTTTCCAGACGTCAGTTTGGCATAAAGTTGTGGAAAACACACATGAAACAGATGTCTCATAAATTTCATTGCTACTAGAAGCATCTCTTGCCTTCAGCTGTGACCAGTGCCTCTGATGATCCGTAAGAGGAACATTCTTTCTAAGTGCTGGGAACCATTAAGTTTTCTCACTGCTTTCTGCACTGGTCTACTACAAAAATCCCACTCTTGCTCAGTGAAAGTTCATCAGAAAGGAGATAAAAAACTTAATAGTGTTTGAACTACTGCAGAAATGCCATCATTCTCCTAAAGCTTGTAGAGTTTGGTGCTAGAGTCCCTTTCCAGGGATGAGGGTCTTCACCAAAGTGAGAAGGCACTTACCTTTTCTACAGAAATCAGCCTGTCCTGTCAAGGATGCTGAGGTGGTGGTATCCCTCCTGCACGTCACCGAAGTCAGGCAGGGAGTTTGGGACTTTCCAAGCAGAGAAGGATTGCCTGCAATGCTCAGTCCATCCAGCCTCAGCCAGGAGCCTTTTTGTGCTCTGATGAGGCCACTGTGTGTTTTTTACTTCTGTGACTCTGTAGAGCTATATAAGGCTACAACCTTACACAGATACAATGAGGGCAGGCCCAGATTTTGGATGCTGGCTGTATGAAAAAAATTTCTGTTATCACCGAAGAAGAGAGCGTTTAATATTTCAGGCCATTGCTAGGCATTCAGAATGGCAAAATAATGTTAATCGTCCTGCTTTAATTTTATAGTTGAGCAATTTAGTTTCCATTCCTGTTGCTGAATTGCCTAGTTTCCTATTCTTTTTTTTTAAAACATGAATCTATTATTTCTGACACTTCAATATATTCTCAAGACAGAGATAGTTTCATATCACCATAGGTTTTTCTCCTTGGGGTTTTCACTACGGATTATTTGTGCTTCAATTATCTTTTTATGACAGTGTAACATAATAAAAACAAACAAACGTTTAAGGGAAGTTTACAAGAATGGACGAAGGAATTGTTACAGTCTACCATGTAGAACATAAATGTTAAATGCAGCTTTTACATTTGCGGCGACATCAGCATGAAATATGAAGTGTTATAGTACTAACGTATATGCACATACAAAAAGAAGAGAAAGTATGAAAGAAGAACTGATTTTAAATACTCTTTGGTAATTAACTTTTTTGTCTTAAAATATTGCAGGACTTTAGTATCTGATTTTTAAAATTCCCCAGAGCCTAATTTGAGTTACATAGGAATACATTAATGCATTTTTAAAATAAATGAAGAAGTAAAGTAAAAAAGGGGGGAAATCACTGCTATAACCTAGAAAGGATTTTAGTGGTTTTATTTAAAAGTTCTAAAAAGCGGGTTAAATGAAGGAGATGGCAACAAAGCCTTAAATATAGATGAGCTGACAACAACATAGTAGGAAAAAATCTCATATCATTCTGAAAGCTTGCTACAGCACTGCTAACATATTTTGTTACAGTGCTCTCTTAGTCCTTCACCAAATGTCTAATTTCAGATCCGCTTCACGTGCTTTCCTTGCAGGGTTTAATGTACGTGATTAATCTTGACTCGGCTTAATACTGCTAGGAATGTGGCAATGACCTCAGCTGAACACTGGCAAAGTGATTAATGTTACATGAACTGGGATATTTTTTACTCGGGATCCTGAATAAACACAGACATGCTGTATTCCGTTACAGACCTTTGCTCAATTGAAAATGTACTGTGGTTTCAAAGAGTAATGTTTCAGATGCAATAAACAACGTTGGAGGAAACATGGCTCTTGTTAAAGAAAATGCTGTTTCAGGCTAAAGTCCCAGTGATCATAAAAGATATATGATGCAATAAACAAAATGAACCACAGGCAAGACAGGTCCATTTGATGACTAACCACTGATTGAATTTTCCAACACTCCTAGACATTCTGTGAGATGAACTATTCACAAAAGGTCCCTATTAAATATAAGGTTGTAATTTCTTTTTTATTTTTATAGTGAGGTCCAAGAACTGTATGAATGTCTCCTATTGGTTGTTTGTGTTTTTGAATTTTTTATGATATGAGAAGACAGGCAAACAGTTGCTATGATTGTCAAATGTCTTAAATCAAGTAGAGAAAATGCAATAAAACACAGTTTCCATGGCAACACATTGTAACCTAGTACCTCTGGATTATGAACCAGCTCACATCTATGATCATTATTTGTTGACAAGCATAAATTGAGCCTAAAAGCATTAATTTCAGAGATAAAACTGTAATGTTGAGCTAAGTAATAATAATGTTTAAATATTTCCAAGGTAGTGGCAGCAAATCTAGGCTAGTTATGTTGCCATTTACATAATGTTAATAAGCTGAATGAAAATGCTTTTATTTTCAAGTCTTTCAGGAAAGATATAACAAATATATACATCTCCAAACCTGCAAATAGTAATTGACATGTATTCTGTGCTGCTAAAGGAATACAATGGGACCAATTATACAAAATGATATACAAGACATTGTAATCAAATAATGTGATTTTGATTTGCAGTTCTTTGACAAAAATCTGGAGGAAAAAAAAAGAATTTCAACACCTGTTTACTAAGACCATCTCCTGCTTCTGCACACTGTGTTCCCTATTGTCCATTGGACTTTTTTGCAGGTCACTACAAAGCAGTAAAGCAGAAAAAGGGAAATGAACTTTGTCGTCAGAATTTCTGTATGCCTGTCATCACCACATACATTTCAAAAACATAAAGATGATTGCTTTGTCTGATTTTTACAACTCAGTAAGAATTGACCAAAACAATCAACAAGGATAATGAATCTGTTTTCCGAGTGCTTCTCACTCTTACTACTAGTATTCACCATCCTCTCAGAGCAGGAGCCCCTGGAGGTCCAGGTCTCTTCTCCAGCTCCAACAGCCAGTGCGGGAAGATCAACACCAGGTATGTTAGACCAATTGGACATTCTCTACAAAGCTGCTCTGTGACCCCCAGAGGTGTCCTTGGATGAGCTACTTTCACAAAGCAATGGAAAGTAACCCATGTACAAGAGAGAGATATTGAGGTGCTGGAGCGAGTACAGAGGAGGGCAACGAAGCTGGTGAGGGGGCTGGAAAACAAAT